>JADRCH010000060.1:1733994-1768000 GCA_019843965.1 Rhynchomys soricoides
GGACACTTAGAAAAGAAAAAGAGCTCAAAGGATACAAATTTGTAAGGAAGAAAGCAAGGTATCACTATTTGTGGATGCTATGATAGTATAGATAAATGATCCCAAACATTCTACCAGAGAACTCCTATACCTGATTTCACAAAGTGGCTGGATATAAAATTAACTCTAACATATCAGTGCTCTTTCTCTACTCAAAGGAAAAATGGACTGAGAAAAAAATTAAGGAAACAATGTCCTTCACAATAGACACAAGTAATATAAAATATCTTAGTGTAACTCTAACCAAGCAAGTGAAAGATCTATATGACAAGAACTTGAAGTCTGAAGAAAGAAATTGAAGAAGACCTTAGAAGATGGAAAGATCTCCCATTCTCATGAATCAGTAGGATTAACATAGTAAAATATGGTCATCTTACCAAAGCAATCTACAGTTTCAATGCAATTTCCATGAAAATTCCAACACAATTCTTCACAGACTTAGAAAGAGCAATTCTCAACTTCATCTGGAATAACAAAAAACCCAGGATAGCAAAAACTATTCTCAACAATAAAAGAACTACTAGGGGAATCACCATCCTTAACTTCAAGCTGTAGTACAGATAAATAGTGAAAAAAACACCTGGTATTAGAACAGAGACAGACAGGTTGATCAATGGAATAGTATTGAAGACCAAAAATGAACCCACACACCTATGGTCACTTGATATTTGACAAGAAGCCAAAACCATACAGTGGAAAAAAGGAAGCATTTTCAACAAATGGTGCTGGTCTAACTGAAGGTCTGCATGTAGACAAATGCAAATTGATCCGTTTTTATCTCCCAACATGAAGCTCTAGTACAAGTGGATCAAGGACCTCCACATAAAATCAGATACACTGAATCTAATAGAGCAAGTGTAAAAAGATCCAGAAAGGAATTAGGTGTCACTATCCTAAAAGCTGACAAAATAGATTTAAAGCTAAAACAGATATCAAGAGAAGAATGACAGTTCATTGTAATCAAGGGAAAAACAAATCAAGAAGACATTGCAACTTTATACATCCATGCACCAAACTCTTTCATACTCATTTCATAAAATGCATACCACTGGAATTAAAAACACAGACGAAGACCAACACAGTATTATTAAGATGATTTCAATAACCCCAGTTCTCCAATTGACAGGACGTCTGGACAAAAAAATAAACAAAAATATCAGAATTAAATTACATCATATATCAAATGGACCTAATGGGTGCTTGAGGAATATTCCACACAAATACCAAAAAACATACATTGTTCTCACTAGCCCATAAAAGCAGATATAAAACCAACCATAGCTGGAGACATAACATAAATGTTAACAAATTCAGAAACATTGAAATAACTCTGTGTATCCTATCTGAGAACAGTGCAATAAAAATTAAAATAGCAAATGAACCACTAGAAATTACACAAACTTGCAGAACGTTAACAATTCAGTGACATGTTTAAAAAAAAATTCCAACTCTGTAGATATTTGCTTAGCCACGTTCACTGTTCAACTCAGAATAAATGGGAAATGGAAACAACCTAAATGTCCTTTAACAGATAAATGAATAATGAAAGTGTGTACATATATAAAATGGAGTACTATTCATCTGTAAATAAAAGAAATCATGACATTTGTAGGTAAATGAATGGAACTAGAAAATAGAGTGACTTAATCCAGATGTAAAAACGCAAATACTCTATTTGTGAACACCAGCGTTTAATCTTCAGGTGTGAGTAAATCACCCGGAGTAATTATAGATACCAGAAAAGTAAAAGACAGCATGGGATAGAGGAAGAACTCTAGGGAGAAGAGTGATAAGGCACAGGTGCTGTGAAGGGAGAAATGGTTTAAACAAGTGAAGGAGAAAGGGGGTTAACACAAAGGGTAAGGGAGGCAGGAAAAATAAATACTACTCAGGATGTTTGCAAAAGCTGAAGGAAATTATTTCATTTTGTGTCTACTTAATATACAAACATTATTTTACAGTTAAATGTGAGTGTATGCGTGCGTGTGTGTGTGTGTGTGTGTGTGTGTGTGTGTAAAATGAAGTTATAGCATTTGGAATAACACCACTCCTCCAAAAATTGGGCTAACTATACTTCCCCCAAAATCAATGACTTGCTGATTAAAACCAAAATGCCAGGCATGAGAAGCTTCTCTCCATGTTGTTTGGAGAAGTCCAAGAGACCCTCAAAACAATATAGGCTATTGCTGTTGCACTCACTTACTTCCTTGAAATTGATGATAAGATCCAATTGTTCAAAATCCCCAAACTTTAGGTGAAAAACGTATAGGAACCAGCTGAAACTGATTGAGAAGCCTTTCTCCCTGAGGACTGATTTTCATGGTACCAGGAGTTTTCAAGCTACCAAGGAAGAAAACCAATCAACAGTCCTACCCTGTAGGCATAAATTATTTTGCAACCTTTTTTTTTTTTTTCATACTTTATTTACATTTCAAATATTTCCTCCTTTCCAGATCTCCCCTTTGGAACCTCTCCATTCCCTCCCCCTCCCCCTGCCACTATGGGGGTATTCCCCCTACCCACCCACCCATCCACTCTCTTCTTCCCTCCTTGGCATTCTCCTATACTGGAGGATCTAACACTCTCAGGCCCAAGGGCCTCTGCTCCCCCTGATGTCTAACAAGTCCCTCCTCTGCCGCATATGTGGCCAGCACCATGGGTCCCGCCATGTGTATTCTTTGGTTGGTGATTCAGTCTCCGAGAATATCGAGGGGTCAGGCCAATTGCCACTGTTGCTCCCTCCCTGGGGCTGCAAACAGCCTACTTTTAGTAAGGGTTCAACCTCTACTCTAGAGCATCACCCAGCAGAGGCAGTTAAAGAGAAAAGTTATTAGGATGTGGGGAAGTATACCTGTCCAGCAATAGTTCTGTTGCGGACGAGCTTGATCTCCTTTCTCAGCAGTTCATTCAGTCCCTTAGCAAACACCAAATATGATTCAGCAGCTGCAGTCCAGTGTTCTAGGCAAGCATATACCACACAGGAACCAGCAGCTCTACTTCAATCCTGAAGGAACCGGCAGCCTCGCCAACTGACCTGCGGTCATGGAAGTAGCAAGCTTCCACAAGAACTTCACAAGCAGTTCTTGGGTGAGTTTCTCTCAATGGCAGCATTACCACAAGTCGAGCTCAACAACGCTAAGTAAGGTGAACCAATAGATGCGTGTTGTCAGCGAAGAACAGCAAAGCGGAGCAAACCAATCCAATGCTCAGGGCTCCTCTCCCACTGTCTGTAGGGGCATATATATACTTCTTCATCACAGGTCCTTCCACGTGTTTGCTATATCCAAACATCCCTTCACCTGTGTCTGCTTCAGGAAAACATTCTTTCACATATTCTCTTTAGCAAGACACCCTTTCACCTGTGTGTTCCAGTAAACTATCATTTGACACAACTGACTTTCCAAATAAACTAGAAATTTCCTCTTCATTACCCAATTGTAAGTCCTGTGAACCAGAACAATGACCAAAATGCCAAGCTAATACTAAACATGCAACAATAACACTTATATCTTGGGAATAAACAAAACCATTTCATTGAACTTTAGGTCCGTTCACTAGGCAAGAATTCATATCTGGTGCTGTAAACCTAGTTTACTACCCATAGCTATTGAGAGGATCAAAGACACTAGAGAAGAATCTACTACTGCTAACATAATTTTGAACTGCATAATAAATATTCATGCTTGTATCCTCAGATTAGTGGAGCTCACACTCTTCATTCAAAAAAAAAAGAAAAAAGAAATCTTTTTGCAGCAAACTTGAGACTGTTACAGAAAGCCACAACTGGTCAAAATGCAGAGATGTGCCCAGCCCCAACTTACAACTACACATAATCCTCGCATCCAAGGCTCCAGGAATATTACAGAAAAGGTGCAGAAAACTTTTAAGAGGCAGAAGATTAATACACATTAGGGAAACTGCACCTATGAAGTCTCAAAAATATGGCTGTCTCAATAAGACCTGGAAAATGATGATACCAACAGATATGCTACATGCCAACTTGGAAGCAGGGTGTGGGAATGGTCTCACAGAGCCTCACCCTTTGATTATTGTCTACAGGTTAAGTGATGGCTGCTGAGAGAAGGAGAATGTTTTCTCCAGGGATGAATCCCTAATAGGTTATCCAGTCCAAAGAGGTCAGCCTAAATGTACATAGATATGAGCACTAGAGGAGCTCAGGCTGTGTATATGACACACACACACGCACACACACACACACACACACAGAGAGACAGACAGACAGAGAGAGACAGAGAGAGACAGAGAGAGAGACAGAAAGAGAGAGAGTGGCGTATGTGGGAGAATTTGGAAGGAGAGTAGAGAGGGGTAGAATAGGACTGAAGGAGCTGAAGGGCTTTGCAACCCCATAGAAAGAGCAACAATATCAACAAACCAGAAGCCCCAGTGCTCCCAGGGACTAAACCACAAACCAAAGCAGAGGATGGCCTTGTTGGGCATCAACGGGAGAAGTGGCCCTTAGTCATGTGAAGGCTAGATGCCCCAGTGTAGAGGAATGCCAGGGTGGGGAGGTGGGAGTTGGTGAGTGGGTGGGTGAGCACCCTCATAGAAGCAGGGGAGAGGGATGGGATAGGAGGTTTCCAGAGGAGAAACCAGGAAAGGGAATAACTTTTGAAGTGTAAATAAAGAAAATATCCAATAAAAAACCCTAATTCATAAAGAATAAAAAGTTCATTTTTATTATTATTACTTTTAGTTTTTTACAGTCTGGTCATTACCCCTCTCCTGGTCTGCCTTCCCATAGTTCTTCATCCCATTCCTTCTCCTCCTCCTGTCTCCAAGATGATGTCCCTACCCCCTCCAAGACTCCCCACTCCATGAGGCCTCAAGTCTCTCAATGGTTAGGCTCATCTTCTTTCACTGAGGTCAGACGAGGCAGTCCTCTGCTGTACATGTTTTGGGGGCCTCATACCAGCTCTTGAATGCTGCCTGGTTGGTGACTTGGTATCTGAGAGGTCTCAGAGGTCCTGGTTAATGGAGACTACTGGTCTTCCTATTGGGTTGCCCTCCTCCTTAGCTTCTTCCAGCTTGTCCCTAATTCAACCACAGTGGTCCCTGACTTCAGTCCATTGGTTGGGTGTAAGTATCTGCTTCTGTCTCAGTCAGCTGCTTGTTGGGCCTCTTGGAGGGAAGCCATGATAGGCTCGTGTCTGTAAGCACATCATAGCATCAGTAATAGTGTCAGGTTTTGGAGCCTCCCCTTGAGCTGGATCCCAAGTTGGGTCTGTCACTGGACCTTCTTTCTCAGTCTCTTCTTCATTTTGTCCCTGTGGTTCTTTTACACAGGAACAATTCTGAGTCAGAGTTTTTGACTGTGGGATGGCAACCCCATTCCTCCACTTGATGCCCTGTCTTTCAACTGGAGGTGGACTCTACAAGTTTCCTCTCCCCATTGTTGGGCATTTCATCTAAGATCCCTCCTTTTGAGTCCTGAGAGTCTTTCACCTCCCAGGTCTCTGCTACATTCTAGAGGTTTCCCCTACCTCCCAACCGCCAACACCAAGGTTGCATATTTCCATTCATTCTGCTGGCTCTTAGGGCTTCTCTCCTGTTTTATCCCCCACCCCAATACTTGATACTGTTCCTCGTTTCCCCTCTCCCCCTTCTCTCACTCAGAAGAAAGGAGGTGAACACAAGGTCCCATCCCTAGCTAAGGAGCTATTGGAAAGTGATGGCTGCTCAAAAAGGGAGAGTCAGTTTTTTAAAGGTGTGAGGTTTGGCACCTAGTGTCCACACATCCAAAAGCATGCAGGCAGCACAAACTATAGTTGAGGAATGGGGAATAAAGAAAGGACACAAAATGGGCTGTGTAGAGAAGGGGAGTGTATCTGGATCAGTGGTAGGAAGAGGTCAATATAACCAAAACACATTGTGGAATGCTTCTCAAAGAACAAATAAAAAACAAGGAGAAAAAGAAATCCCCATAACTCTAGGCAATGCATTTCTTTTGAAAAGATAATTTTTTGGGTTTCCCAGAAACCAGATCCTTACTTTGTTTTCTTCTGGGGAAGAGTTTTCCAACTATTATTTAGAGAAAGGCTTCAAACTCTTGGGAGGATCAAACAAGTATCTTCTAGAATCCTTGGCGGTCTATTTCTTGAGGCTCTGATGGTTCTGAACTCCATGGCAGAGAATTTGAGGTTCTCATAAGGGCAGAATGTTAGATGTTTGCAAACAGAGTTTAAGCCTCACAGACAGACAGACAGACAGTCAGATGATATATTTACAAGTGTTTTATACAATATTTGGGATATGATCATACTAAAGTAGCTGTTTATTTAAAATTTAACAGTTTTTGGGTTATTTTGTTTTGTCACAATCCTAATAAGAAGATTCTTATTTGGGAGTATATTTAACTTGTGCTATGTAACAATCTCCAGCATGCCTAGAAATAAACGTATATATTAATAAGTGTCTTGATTCAAAGATTTGTTAATTCAACTTATGGAAGAAAGGTATGGATTTGCTCAAAATTTAATGCATATATATAGCACTTAGATAAAATTCCATCCTAATTTGCAAGGTAGTTTTAACCCTAATCCATTTGTTTCTATCAGTTGTTCTCAGACACAACACAAAATAATCCATTTTTGCTCTCACACTGTGGGAGTTACCAGCTACCCACAAGAAAATATAAGAGCATCAGCCAGGACTGGCCTTCAGACATGGGTGGATATTTTATATTCTGGGTTCTGACTTAGTGAAATATAAGCTGATTACAGTGTCCTTTGCCTTACAGAAGCTTTGTAATTTTATGAGGTCCCATTTGCCTATTCTTGATCTTAGAGCACAAGCCATTGGTGTTCAGTTCAGGAACTTTTCCCCTGTGCCCATGTGTTCAAGACTTTTCCCCACTTTCTCTTCTATTAGATTCAGTATATCTGGTCTTATGTGGAGGTCCTTGATCCACTTGGACTTGAGCTTTGTACAGGGAGATAGGAATGGATCAATTCACATCCTTCTACATGTAGACCATCATTCAGCACCATTTGTTGAAGATGCTGTCTTTTTTCCACTGTATGATTTTAGCTCCTTTGTCAAAGATCAAGGGTCCAAAAGTGTGTGGGTTCATTTCTGGGTCTTCAATTCTATTCCATTGGTCTTCCTGCCTGTTTCAGTACCAATACCATGCAGTTTTTATCACTACTGCTCTGTAGTACAGCTTGAGGTCAGGGAGGCTGATTCCCCCAGAAGTCTTTTTATTGTTGAGAATAATTTTTGCTATCCTGGGATTTTTGTTATTCCATATGAATCTGAGAATTGCTCTAAGTATATGAAGAATTGGGTTGGGATTTTGATGGGGACTGTATTGAATCTGTAGATTGCTTTCAGCAAGATGGCCATTTTAACTATATTAATCTTGCCAATCCAGGGGCATGAGAGATCTTTCCATCTTCTGAAGTCATCTTCGATTTCTTTCTTCAGAAACTTGAAGTTCTTGTCATACAGATCTTTCACTTGTTTTGTTAGAGTCACACCAAGATATTTTATATTGTTTGTGACAATTGTGAAGGGTGTCCTTTCCCTAATTTCTTTCTCAGCCTGTTTATCCTTTGAATATAGGAAGGCTACTGATTTGCTTGAGTTAATTTTATATCCAGCTACTTTGCTGAAAGTGTTTATCAGCTGTAGGAGATCTCTGGTAGAGTTTTTCGGGTCACTTATGTATACCATCATATCATCTGCCAATAGCGATATTTTGATTTCTTCCTTTCCAATTTGTATCCCTTTGACCTCCCTTCATTGTCTAATTGCTGTAGCTAGAACTTCAAGTACTATATTGAATAGATAAGGAGAGAAAGGGCAGCCTTGCCTAGTTCCTGATTTTAGTGGGATTGCTTCGAGTTTCTCTCCATTTAGTTTGATGTTGGCCACTGGTTTACTGTATATTGCTTTTACTATGTTTGGGTATGGTCCTTGAATTCCTGATCTTTCCAAGACTTTTATCATGAAGGGATGTTGAATGCTTCTTCAGCATCTAACGGTATGACCATGTGGTTTTTTTCTTTGAGTTTGTTTATGTAGGGGATTACATCGATGGATTTCCGGGTATTGAACCATCTGTGCATCCCTGAGATGAAGCCTACTTGATCATGGTGAATGATCATTTTGATGTGTTCTTGGATTCAGTTTGCAAGAATTTTATTGAGTATTTTTGCATCGATATTCATTAGGGAAAGTGGTCTGAAGTTTTCTTTTACTGTTGAGTCTTTGTGGGGTTTTGGTATCAGTGAAACTGTGGCCTCATAGAATGAATTGGGTAGTGTTCCTTCTGTTTCTATTTTGTGGAATAGATTGAAGAGTAAAACAGCAACTTACAGATTGGGAAATGATCTTTACCAATCCTACGTCCGATAGAGGGCTAATATCCAAGGTATACAAAGAACTCAAGAAGCTAGACTCCAGAGATCCAAATAACCCTATCAAAAAATGGGGAACAGAGCTAAATAGAGAATTCTCAACTGAGGAAAATCGATTGGCTGAGAAGCACCTAAAGAAATGTTCAACATCCTTACTCATCAGGGAAGTGCAAATCAAAACAACCATGAGATTTCACCTCACACCAGTCAGAATGGCTAAGATCAAAAACTCAGGTGACAGCAAATGTTGGAGAGGATGTGGAGAACAAGGAACACTCCTCCACTGCTGGTGAGAATGCAATTTGATACAACCTCTCTGGAAATCAGTTTGGTGGACCCTCAGAAAAATGAACATAATACTACCTGAGGACCCATCAATACCACTCCTGGGCATACACCCAGAAGATGCTCTAACATGTAATAAAGACACATGCTCCACTATGTTCATAGCAGCTATATTTATAATAGCCAGAAACTGGAAACAACAGATGTCCCTCAATAGAGGAATTGATACAGAAAATGTGTACATTTACACAATGGAATACTACTCAGCTATTAAAAGCAATGACTTCATGAAATTCTTAGGCAAATGTATGGAATTTGAAAATATCATCCTGAGCAAGGTAACAAAGTCACAAAAGAATGAACATGGTATGTACTCACTGATAAGTGGTAAATAGCCCAAGAGTTCGAAATACCCAAGAGTCACATCACAGCAACAATAGGGCTGAGTGTGAGGTTTCAGATGGAGGACTTGGAGAAGGGACTGAAGGAGCTGAGGGAGTTTGCAGCCCTAGGGAGGGAGCAACAGTGTCAATTGGCCTGACTCCTTGATACTCCTGGAGACTGGATCACCAACCAAAAAATGCACATGGAGGGACCCATGGTGCTGGCCACATATGTGGCAGAGAAGGGTCTTGTTGGCCATCAGGGGGAGTAGAGGTACTTAGGCCTGAGGGTGTTAGATCCCCCATTATAGGAGAATGCCAAGGAGGAATGAAGAGAGTGGGTAGGTGGGTGGGTGGGGGAATACCCCCATAGTGGCAGGGGGAGGGGGGAGGGAATGGGAAGGTTCCAAAGGGGAGATCTGGAAAGGGGGAAACATTTGAAATGTAAAGAAAGTATGAAAAACAAATAAAAAAATAAAACTTAAAAAAATAACTAAAGAGTTTAAACTCTCAAAAAAATATATAAGCTGATTAGGCACTAACCTTCTCACATTCTACTATTACTAGGATAAACAAATGTCTTTTTAAATACCTAAATTATAATTTATTTTCATTTGTATTTTCTTAATGTTCATACATATAGACCAATTTCTATTGAGCCTATCCATATCCCCTCCCTCCAGATCCTCCCCTAACACCAACCCCCAACCCCCAACCCCCAACCCCGATATATCTCATTTTCTAACCAACTTCATGTCTTTTTAAAAAATACACTAAGTTAAATCAGTGCTGTCTATATGCACACATGTGTAACGTTACCACTCAGCAGTGACAAGCTATTCATAGCTGTCCTGTTCTCCCAAAGAAAAGTGACTCTGTTCTATAGCTGTTTCCTTGAAAATTGAAACACCCCATCCTGCTGGGAAGCTCCTTAAGACAGAAAATAAACCACCCAAAATAGCTTCAGGAAGTCCCTGAAACTGATCAGACTGAATAGGTTCCTGTACTCTGAGAATAATGACTACTTGGGAGGCAGAGACAGGCAGATTTCTGAGTTCAAGGCCAGCCTGGTCTACAGAGTGAGTTCCAGGACAGCCAGGGATATACAGAGAAACAAAAACAAAAAAACAAAAAACAAAACAAAACAAACAAACAAACAAAAGAGCTACTCTCAGAGGAACCAAAGTTCCAAAAAGACTCTGAAACAAGAGCAGTTACCTGGAAGAAGCAGAAACCAGTCAAACTCTCTGGAAGAAGTTTAGACCAACTTCTTGGGAGAGGACTCTTTTCAACATGTGCTGCCTGTGGACTGAGCAATATGCTCCAGGTTCCCATCTTTTGTGAGTTTTTAAGGATAGTTAGGTGGGCTTTGGTGATGCAATTGTCTTTAAGTCAATTCTGCTCCTATAAGTAACCCCTCACCCATATTCCTGTAATTATCATCGGTTCACCAAGTTGGACATTGACAGTATCCATACTTTGGTCTGTTGTGACTTCCTTATCTGGGGTGAGTAGACATGAATGTTGTTTCTGGTAAAAGCTTGACATACAATAATCCTTCAGTAGCCATCAACTGTCAATAGCTTCTCAAACAGAAGTGGGGCCTTGGGATCCTCTTTGCTGCAATTTTAACTCTTACTCTTGTAGAACTCTTTTGCTGGTAACCAAAACTGCTGTGACTCCACATGCATAACAGCAATAGATTTGTTGAAGCTAATCTTTTGCCTATTTCTCCATCATCTGTTCTTGTATGTTTTCTGCCTCATCTTTCAGGATGAGATTTGCAGGACAAGGGGTTGATTTAGGTGCTCCATCTAGGGTTGAGCATTCACAGCATTTAATTTTAGTCATTTGGAACAGTTATTACATTAACTACTACTTTCTGTAATAAGAAGCTTCTCTGACCAAGCATAAATATTTAGAATGGATTTCAACACAAAGAGAATGTGTATCTATTGAGAGAAAGAGAAGAGTGAGCTTCCTGGTAAGTTCAAGGTTATTTTCTTTGTCAATCACCCATAGTGTGCAATGACTTTCATAACAAGGTCTTACCATCCAGTTATGAAAGGCATCCAAAAGAGATGGCAATATCCTGCCTTGTTTTGGATATTTTGGGACCTTCCCAAGCAATGATTTCTAGGGAGGAGCCTATGCCTGGCACTGTGATTTTCGTTTAATAATCTATGTCTTCTGGGAGCTGTACTGGTTGTACTGTCCATTCATATGGGATATCTCGGTCCAAAATCCTGGGATTTGTTGTTGTTGTTTGGTTTATTTTTAAGCTTTAAGTTGTTTAAAAACTAGTTTGGTTTCGTATGGCTTCTTCACATATCCTAAGTTTTGGCTATCCTTCATTTGCCTGCCCTGACCTAATCCTCATTCTCACTCAAACCTTTAATTCCCAGCTTTCCTGCACCATGTGTTTCTTCCTGCCACATGTATTCTCCTGTCAGTTTTTTTTTTTTACTATAAATTCATAGGTTCCTACATGGCTTGTTCATACATACTTCATACATCAGTTTTGTTCATGCCCTTCTTCTGCCCCTCATTTCCCATTCCTCTCATGACACAACTGGCTTCAATCTTTCTGTTTCTGGTGTTCTCCTTCTCTACTTTTGCCTCACCTCTAATCTTTAATCCACCCTCTCACTGGCATGAGTGAGGCATGTCCCCTCTCACTGGGCCTTTGATAATTTCCTGAACTTCATGTGTTCCAGGTTCAAAATACCAAATGCCTTTCTTCACAGGCATAAGTAACAAAAAAATCTTCCTGATGGCAACAAAAATAATTCTGAGGGAAGAAAAATAGTGTGGCTAGCATCACCATGCCTCATTTCAAGCTAGTTGCAGAGCAATGGTTATAAAACTAGCATGTATACAAAAATGTACACATAGATCTCTAGACTAGAACAAAGGATCCATATATAAATCCACACACTTATACCTAAATGATAAATAAAAAAGATGTCAAAAATATACATCAGCGATTAGAGATCAGAAAGTTTCTTCAACAAATTGTGGGAAGAGAGGATCTTTATCACTAAGACCAGCTGCATTTAAATTGTTCAATAGCTGCATGGGGAAAATGCAGCTTTCCAGAACATTCTTAGACTATGGACTATTCTCCTGAATTGGACTATTCAGCTGCATTTTATCACATGCTTCTCAAGTACTCCTGATTTTAATAAAAGACCTGTTCACTTATTTGGGTTTTGGTTTTGGGGGGGTTTGTTTTATTATTTTGTTTTTGTTTTTCTGTCCCCTGCCATTGATGTAGGGTGTGGAATTTTTATTTTTTTTAATTTTCATACTTTATTTACATTTCAAATGTTTCCACCTTTCCAGATCTCCCCTTTGTAACCTCCCTATTTACTCCCCCCTCCCCCTGCCACTATGGGAGTACTCCCTCAACAACCCACCCACCCACTCTTGGCTTCCATCATTGGCATTCTCCTATACTGGGGGATCTAACACCCTCAGGGCCTCTGCTCCTCCTGACGGCTAACAGGAACCTCCTCTGCCGCATATATGGCCAGCACCATGGGTCCCTCCAAGTGTATTCTAGGATGGTGATCCAGTCTCCAGGAGCATTGAGGGTTCAGGCCAGTTGCCACTGTTGGTCCCTTCCTGGGGCTGCAAACTCCCTGAGCTCATTCAGTCCCTTCACCAACTCCTCCATCTGGGACCTCAGGTGTGGAAATTTGTAAAGGTTTCATTCAGTGTTCATAGAATGAATTACTTGTTTGTTCTTTTCACACAATACATATTCCTTAAGGAACATCAATTTATTTTGCTAAGCTCCCATGTGCTTTTTAGAACATAATAAGGATAAAACTTCTGGAAAAGTCCAAAATTTCTTTCACTGATATATTTTGGAATGTTTCTGTTCTTTTCTTCACCCCTTTCCTTCCTGTGGGTCCCCTTCCCTTCCCCTACATTCTGTCCAGTATATGAAACACATTGTCAAGTGACATTATCGATTAAAATCATCTCAAATAAAGACATTGGGACCAGTAAGGGAAGAAGTTGGTGTTGAAGCAAAGAGAGCCTTCCATGTTTTAATGATTATCTCGTCTCTCTCTTCAGAACAATTTATGGGCATGCACATGTCTCTAAATTCCAGCTATTCCTACAACTGAACCAAACATGGTCTTCCTTCAATAATATTAATAATAGTCCACAAATTCACACTATGGGCTGCCCCCAGAGAAATTCAGATGGAGTAAATGCATGTCCATATTTCTATCTTTACATAGGAAAGAAAATTATGAATGAAAAAACAGCCAAAAGTAGTAGTCTTAATTTCTCTTCCTTGTGATTAGGTCATCAACTGTCTACTGACCTAAAGGTCTTTCAATTTTTAACCTTGGTGTGGCACTTTTTCTGTCCTTTGAGAGCAATGGAAACTAAGAAAGAAGATATTTTAACCTACTTCTAAAGCTAGCACTAGAGAGAACCTGGGCCAAAGCTGGTTCAAAATAGGTGTCAGTGGAGGTTTGTCAGGGGAATTCCAGTCAAAGTGCAGAGACATTTTCAGCATGCTCCTACATTCTATTTTCTTCTTGATTCACAATGAGTACATAATATTCTGAATTTTCCTCTGTTCTCCTAGCCTTATGCCCTGTAAATACAATGTAGCATGGACATCAAAATCACCCTGAAGATGTTGATACCTTCCTCCCTTCCTTCCTTTTCTCCCTTTCCTTCCATCCTTTCTGTTTTGATTTGGTTTGGGTTTTTGAGACAGAGTTTCCCCTTGTAGCCCTGTCCACCCTGAAACTCACTCTGAAGACCAACCTGGCCTTTAACTCAGAGATTTGCCAGCCTCTCCCTCCCAAGTGCTGGGATTAAAGGCATGTACCATCATCAACCAGCTGTGATACCTCTATTTCTAGAAGAAAAAACACATTTATTTTCACAGATCAACTGACTTGATCTTAATTGAAGTATCATCCTTTTTACCATTACATTACCTCACTTAGCAGAGGTTGGGCATCATATTATTCCATTTCTATGGCTGCTTCATCAAAAGACAACTACTCTGTGGTTTCTTATCAAGGCCTAAGCATAAACCAATTTGGAAAGCAGTTTGGTAAATTTGTGACTTCTAAAATGATTTTCATAGCTGTACTTTTAGTAATGCAGTTCTTTCTGTCTAGGATTATCTTCTTTCCCACTAGGATTCTCCATTCCTCACATGAATGTGCATTTCTCTCCTTTGAAAGCCAGCATTAACAGTAGTACTAGGAACCAGACTGGTGCCAGTTTACAAGTACTGCTACTTGTCATGGGCTATGTGGGCTTTTATGCTCCCCATTTTTCTCCAACCATAGTGTAACTGCTTCCACTTCTATATTGTCCCATGTTACATCCAGCATTATTCTTTTTTTAAAAAATTTACTTTACATGTCGATCACAGCCCCCCTCTTTCTGATGTCCCAGTCCCACCCTTATAAATCTCTCCCCCATTGCCCTCTCCCCTTATCTTTAGAGAAGGGGAGACCCCCCTCTTAGATACCACCCCATCCTGGGACATCTAGTCTCAGCAGGACTAGGCACATTCTCTCCCACTGAGGCCCAACCAGACAGTCCAAGTAGGGAAAAGGAGATCGAATCCCAAGGAACAGAGAGCAAGACAGTCCCTGCCTACTTGTTAGGAGATGCTCATGAAGATTATGCTGCTACAAATGACATTTGCTACAAATGAGTAGAGAGTCTAGGTCCAGCTCCTGCATGGCTCCTGATTGGTGGCTCAGGCTCTGTAAGCCCCCATACAGGTTTGTTGACTCTGTGAGTCTTCTTGTGGTGTCCTTGACCCCTCTGAATTACTCACTTCTATTCCCTACTCTTCCACAAGTCTCCAGGGGATCCTCCTGATGTTTGGTGGTAGATCTCTGCATCTACCTTCATCTGCTGTTGGATGAAGCCTCTCAGGAGACAATTATGCTAGGTTCCTGTGTGCAAACAGAGCAGAGTATCCTTAATAGGGGCAGGGTTTGGCTCTCTCACATGGCATAGGTGTGAAGTTGGGGCGGTCATTGGTTGGCTGTTCCCTCAGTCTCTGTTCAATCATTATCTCTGCACATATTGTAGGGAAGAAAAAAATTTGAGTCGAACTTTTATAGGTGGATTGATGCACCCATCCTTCTTCTGGAAGCTCTGCCTGGCTAAAGGAGGTGGCCACTTCAGTCTCTGGGGTGTGAGAGGCTATGAGGAGTCTATGGAGGTGACCCTAACTGACATCCAGAATTAGTCCAATCACAATTGCACTAAAACATTGAGGTCAGGAAACATAGATGTGTGTACATCCTAGGAATCTAGTATGAAGCCTCACATAAAGCTCTTTTCAAAAAGTGGAAGCTACCATGAATTGCCTGGTCAATTTGTATCTGCAGATCTCAAATACCTACCTCTCTCTGGGCTACTATTTTGATCAGAAAAAATGTGGCTCTGGAGGGTATAGTCCACTTCTTCTGATAATTGTCCAAGGAGAAGCTCGATGGCAAAATGATCCTGGGAGCTGTGAACTCTTCCAAAAGATGGCAGAAGCCATCTCTAGATGAGTGAGGTAAAACCCAGAAGGCCATGGAAGCTGGCTTGGCCCTGTAAAGAACAAGGTCTTCTTGGATCTTCATTTCCTGGGTTCTTCCCTAATCAACCCTGATCTCTGTGACTTCTTAGAAAATCACTTTCTGGATGAAGAGGTTAAGATCATCAAGAAGATGGGCAACAACCTGACCACCCTCAACCTCTGTAGGCTAGTTGGAGCACAGCCAACTCTGACTGGTTTGCCCCAGCCATGTCTGGGCAAGTATCTCTTCTAGCAACTCACTCTCAAGCATGACTAGGAGACCTCTTTGACTTACAAGGGGCTCCATCCTCTGCTCTGCATCACACAGCCTCAGGACTTGACTGAATGTCTCAAACTAGTAGGCAGTTTTGTAACTATCCTGGAGTCCATCTCAAGCTTTGGACCAAGTAGAAATAAATATTTTTGAAACAGGAAAAGCAAAAGGAGAGAAAGATGGAGAAGTGCCTGTGTGGAAAAGCACATGCTTCTGTGCATCAGACTCTGGGTTGAAACCTAGCACAGAGAAAGGAAAGGAAGAAACAAACAACAGCAAAAGGTTAATATGTTCTTGAACTGCAAAGTCATTAGCTCAAAATAACTAAGTTTGTGTGTTGTGTTAAAGGGCATTACATCACTGTGTACATGCATGTGTGCAATATATATATATTGCATATCTTTCAAGATGGCCAGAAGTTTAAACCTTCTTTACAACTTCTACTAAGACAAAGACTTATCTTTTATTGAACAAATATAATCATTCTATTTCACTTATTCAAAATCATTTCACTTATATATGACTAAGTTCCTTCAAACATGCCAGACACTGTAATAAATAATATATGTGTTTAAATAATTTTTTAAATGTTGTGAAAGAGGTTTTATCATCAATATCATTTTGTATTTTACAGATGAAGAAAATAAAGATCAAGGAACTTAAGTAACTTGTCTAAGATCATATAACAAATAATAAGCAAGAATTCAGACTTGCACTAAGGAAAGCTGACTCCATTTTTATGCAAAATAATGCACATTGATGATCACACTTTCCATGTTGTCAAGCACCTAAGGTGAACCATTGTCTGAAATCATTAACTAGAAATTTGCACAAATAACTAAATTAAAGGCTTAAAATACACCACATTTTATGTTTTATTTTTGTCAATCTGTTGAACCTAATCTATAAGTTAAAGTTAATCATAGTCATATATGCAAAGAACAAACATGGTTTATATAGGACTTGGCTCTTATTCCTCTTACTCTATAGATAGAGGCAAAAAAATGTTTTTAGACTGTATTAAGCAGAATCAAAGACTGTGAATTGTTCTGCTGACTTCTGACTGGGTGGTTTCAAATAGATCATCAGTAGTCTACCCAAGCTAACAGCCCAGCTTGGTTTGTTTCCTGCCCATGGTAAACCTTTACAAGGTACTTTATAATGCTGCCATATCAGCTTATCAAGCAAGAAGTTCTCTCTAGTTTTTGAGCACAGATACAGGCATGTCATAACATTGATACCTTCCTTAAGGTAAGCAACTATACACTGGTCTGGCAAGGACCAAAGCTCTAGATACATTTCTGGGAAATCAATGTGATCTACTGCCCTCTTATCATTCACTGTAGATTTATGCTTCTCTCTCCATGATGGAAGAAACTACTTATCTATAGTCAGTTACCATGGCAACCACTTCTCCTCCGGTATACTTCCCTTTTCCTAGAGGAATTGCTAAAAGAATAAGAAAAACACATGGAAATTAAGCTTCTGTTGAACAGGTAAAAGAAGGCATAGAAGGGTCTATAAGATTATGAAGGGACTCACAGAATTGTGAATAGTTTTTTTTTTCTTAAAAAAGGATATAACTTTATACCTATAGTAGAATATAATGTCCTGTCTTAGGTGTGGGAATGTACAGTTTATCATTTTTACTTAAGGATGATTCCAAGAGGTAGATGAAAGAGGTTCTATAATTATTATTTTAGAAACCAGCACCATTTTTGTTTTTTTTTTCTCTTTGAGTTTGTTTATGTAGTGGATTAAATCTATGGATTTCTGGGTATTGAACCAACCCTGCATCCCTGGGATGAAGTCTACTTGATCATGATGAATGATCATTTTCATGTGTTCTTGGATTCGGTTTTTGAAAATTTTATTGAGTATTTTTGCATCGGTATTCATAAGGGAAATTGGTCTGAAGTTTTCTTTTATTGTTGGGTCTTTGTGAGGTTTTGGTATCAGTGTAACTGTAGCCTCATAGAATGAATTGGGTAGTATTCCTTCTGTTTCTATTGTGTGGAATAGATTGAAGAATACTGGTGTTAGGTCTTCTTCGAAGGTCTGATAGAATTCTGCACTGAACCCATCTGGTCCTGGGCTTTTTTTTTATTTTTTATTTTTTGGATAGGAGACTTTCAATGACTACTTCTATTTCTTTAAGCATTATGGGACTGTTTAGATGGTTTATCTGATCCTGATTTAACTTTGGTATTTGGTATCTGTCTAGAAACTTGTCCATTTCATCCAGATTTTCCAGTTTTGTTTGGAATACAATTTTGTTTGTATAGGCTTTTGTAGTAGGATCTGATGGTTTTTTTAATTTCCTCAGAATCTGTTATATACCCCTTTTCATTTCTAATTTTGTTAATTTGGATACTGTCTCTGTGCCCTCTGGTTAGTCTGGCTAAGGGTTTATGTATCTTGTTGATTTTCTCAAAGAACCAGCTCCTGGTTTTGTTGATTCTTTGTATAGTTCTTTTAGTTTCTCCTTGGTTGATTTCAGCCCTTAATTTGATTATTTCCTGCCTTCTACTCTTCTTGGGTGTATTAGCTTCTTTTTGTTCTAGAAATTTCAGGTATGCTGTTAAGCTGCTAGTATATGCTCTCCAGTTTCTTTTTGGAGCAACTCAGAGCTATGAGTTTTCCTCTTAACACTGCTTTCATTGTGTCCCATAGGTTTGGGTATGTTGTACCTTCATTTTCATTAAATTCTAGGAAGTCTTTAATTTCTATCTTTATTTCTACCGTGACCAAGTTATCATTGAGTAGAGCATTGTTCAGCTTCCATGTGTATGTGGGCTTTCTGTTGTTGTTGTTGTTGTTGTTGTTGTTGTTGTTGCCATTGAAGACCAGCCTTAATCTGTAGTGATCTGATAAGAGGCATGGGATTATTTCAATCTTCTTATATCTGTTGAGGTTTATTTTGTGACCAATTATATGATCAATTTTGGAGGAGATACTATGAGGTGCTGAGAAGAAGGTATATTCTTTTGATTTAGGATGAAATGTTCTATAGATATCTGTTCATTTAGTTTATAACATCTGTTAGTTTCACTGTGTCTCTGTTTAGTTTGTGTTTCTAAGATCTGCCCATTGATGATAGTGGGGTGTTGAAGTCTCCCACTATTTTTGTGTGAGGTGCAATGTGTGCTTTGAGCTTTAGGATAGTTTCTTTTATGAATGTGGGTATCCTTGCATTTGGAGCACAGATGTTCAGAATTGAGAGTTCTTCTTGGTAGATTTTTTTCTTTGATGAGTATGAAGTGTCCTTCCTTATCTTTTTTGATGACTTTTGGTTGAAAGTCGATTTTATCTGATATTAGAATGGCTATTCCAGCCTGTTTCTTGGGGCCATTTGCCTGTACAATTGTTTTCCAGCCCTTTACTCTGAGGTAGTGCTTGTCTTTAACACGGAGGTGCATTTCCTGAATGCAGCAAAATGCTGGGTCCTGTTTATCAATCCAGTCTGTCAGTCTATGACATTTGTTAGAGAATTGAGTCCATTGATGTTAAGAGATATTAACGAATAGTGATTGTTGCTTCCTGTTATTTTTGATGTTATTTTTATGTTTGTGTGGGTATCTTCTTTTGAGTTTGTTCAAAGATTACTTCCTTGCTTTTCCTAGGGTGTAGTTTCCCTCCTTGAGTTGGTGTTTTCCATCTATTATCCTTTGTAGGACTGGGTTTGTGGAACGATATTGTGTAAATTTGGTTTTGTCATAGAATATTTTGGTTTCACCATCTATGGTAATGGAGATTTTTGCTAGGCATAGCAGCCTGGGCTGGCATTTGTGTTCTCTTAGAGTCTGTATGAGATCTGCCCAGGATCTTCTAGCTTTCATAGTCTCTGGTGAGAAGTCTGGTGTAATTCTGATAGGTTTGCCTTTATATGTTACTTGACCTTTTTCCCTTACTGATTTTAATATTCTTTCCTTGATTTTGTGTATTTGGTGTTTTGACTATAATATGCCAGGAGGAATTTATTTTCTGGTCCAATCTATTTGGAGTTCGGTAGGCTTCTTGAATGTTTATGTTCATCTCTTTCTTTAGGTTAGGGAAGTTTTCTTCTATAATTTTGTTGAAGATATTTACTGGTCCTTTAAGTTGGGAATCTTCATTCTCTTCTATACCTATTAACCTTAGGTTTGGTCTTCTCATTGTGTCCTGGATTTCCTGGGTGTCTTTGGTTAGGAGCTTTTTGTATTTTGCATTGTCTTTGACTGTTGTGTCAATGTTTTCTATGGTATCTCCTGCACCTGAGATTCTCTCTTCTATCTCTTTTATTCTGTTGGTGATGCTTGCATCTATGACTCCTGATCTCTTTTCTAGGTTTTCTAACTCCAGGGTTGTCTCCCTTTGTGATTTCTTTATTGTTTCTATTTCTACTTTTAGTTCCTGGATGGTTTTGTTCATTTCCTTTGTCTGTTTGATTCTGTTTTCCTGTAATTCTGCCTGTTTGATTGTGTTTTCCTGTAATTCCTTAAGGGATTTTTGTGTTTCCTCTTTAAGGGCATCTAGTTGTTTACCTGTGTTCTCTTGTATTTCTTTAAGGGAGTTATTTATTTCCTTCTTAAAGTCTTCTATCATCATCATGAGATGTGGTTTTAAATTTGAGTCTTGCTTTTCTGGTGTGTTGGGGTATCCAGGGCTTGCTGTGGTGGGAGAGTTGGGTTCTGATGATGCCAAGTAGTTTTGGTTTCTGTTCCTTATGTTCTTACCTTTGCCCTTTTGCCATCTGGTTATCTCTAGTGTTAGCTGGTCTTACTCTCTCTGACTGTTGCTTGTCCCTCCTGCAAGCCTCTATGTCCATCCTCCTTGAAGACTAGCTCTCTTTGAGAGGAATTTGTGTTTGGAGAGTTGTAGTACAGGGTCAGCTCTGGGTGCAGATAGAAACCAGAAGGTTATTGTCCTCAGTTGTCTTTTGGTTCCTATATCCTGATGGCTCTGTGAGGGTCCCTCTTCTTCCCGTGAATTTGAACAGAAGTGATAGTCTTGCCTGTGCTTGAAGGTGTGTCAGCACTCCTGGAATACCAGCTTTCTCCTGGCACTATTTGAAATGGATCCTTGTGTCACAGGATCAGCTCCCTGGCCGCTGAAAAAAAAAAAACAAAAGACCACTCCTCAGTCCCTGTGTCCTGGGGATACCAGGTGGGTACCTCTGAGCACACAGGCTTGTCCACACTCCTGGGAGGCTAACTTTCTCCCAGCACTATTTGGCTATGGACCCCTGGTGACCCAGGCAGAGTTCCCCAGCCACAGATAGAAACAGGCCAAGTATCATTTTGGAAAGAATAAATTTGAGCATCCAACACATTTAATGTCGATCACCACTGAATCAAAAAAATTCATGCATTTCTTGTTCATTTTTGGTCAATAAAAGATAGCCCAAAGAGAGTCCAAGAGTTTATATGTAAAGGCAGACATGGTAGGATATATCAGTGACCCCATTACATGGAAGTTTGAGACAGGAGAATGTCAAATTCAAAACCAGCTGAGTTTGCATAGTGATACATAGTTTCAAACAGAATTTAAGATTGGAAATGTAGTTTAGAAGAGTGTTTTTCTAACATCTTCAAGGATTGATCTTTGACTTCACCAAAAACAAACAAACAAACACACACACACACACAAAAAACAACAGATAGCAGAATTAGCCATCATCTCTACTATAGACATAAGATTATATTCTGTCCTGATCATAGGAGAGAAAATTATGACAATTCCCAACACTCCCTTTAACATTCACATAAAATACACATGATATTTTCCTGTTTTTTTAAATCATCAGACCCAATATTTTGAAGAAAAAAGTCTTCCTATTGTGAGAAACAAAAGAGTAAATAGAATCATCTTTGCACTCAAAAATATTTAAGTTACCATAATGGATATTTATATAGAGACCGAGATAGAGATAAACAGATGATATAGATATAGATTAAATATAGAGATAGAGATAGATTCTTTTTTCTGTTCCCCTTCCACCCTGCCATTCCCCATTCCTCCTACTTCCCTCTCGATGGCCCTTTTCCTTCTCTACAAATTATTTCCCTTTCTGCCTTTTTGTCACATACATCTCTGCACTGTAGGTGTGTGCAATTTGAAATTACCTGGGGTAGGGGTGTGTAGATGTATCTATGGGAGTTGAACCTGGACATTGAACTAAACAAGTTCAGATCATTTTTTTAAATCCTACATCAGGTTGTACTCCCTAAAGATAGGAATATTCAGTGTCCCCTGATAAATGGTAAAGTTTATGCTAATAGAGTTTCTGTGACCTTTGCGCTTGCAGGACCGTTTGGCCCATACAAGGCAACCCAGTAACATTTGTCTAAAGCTTTGGGAAATAGATCTTCTATTCATAGTTCTGGATATAGTATCTTAATCTACTTTCATACAACTCTAGGGTTACTGCATCCAGATATTTTCTATGGCACAAAATGTAATCTGATTGCCTTTTTAGTTGCTTACATATAACCAGGGGTGACACATATCTTCCACTTTTTCAGAATGACACCATCCAAAATGACAGAATCAATATTCAAACACATGGACATGTCTGGAATTAGGTTTGAGGTATCACCAAAAGAAGGACTAGATTTAGATCTACTCACTTCACCAATACTAACAGACCATTCCTTAATTCTGTGTACTTGTGATGTACTAGACATTACTGGGTGACAAGTCTGATCAATTAATTAATTCTATCTTCATGTAGTTACTGTATAGGAAAACTCACGCTTCAAGATTAAGACGTCATAAGGGCCAGATAGCAATAGAGAGCATGGACATTGGAGCCCATCAGAATGTGATGAGTCCTTACAGTAACCATCGTGTGACCTCATTCATATTACTGAATTATGGAAGCAGAAACATCTTTGTATCATCTCTATCCTTAAATTGGGGAACCAGGGCAAGTGTAACACACATGAGGGATACAGTTCAGTTCAGGATGTTAAAATGTAGTCTTATCATTATGGTGGGGTGGAAATTAAGCTAGAATTGATTTAATATCTTTGTTATTGTGAATAATTCTAGAATTAACAAGGCAATGCAGCTAACCCTTCATTACACTAATTTCATTTTCTTTGTATACTTAGGTAGGGTCATGGAATCATGTGGTAGGTCTAAATATAATTTTCTGAGAAATTTCACAACTGACTCTTTTTAAGAATATATTTATTTAATTGGGGTTTTGAAGACAGAATTTCTCTGTATAACAACCCTGGCTGGCCTGGAACTCACTCTGTAGACTACAATATCCTTGAACTCACAGGCACCTGCCTGCCTCTGCTTCCTGAGTGCTAGGACTAAATGTGTGTGCCTCCACACTTAGCTCCACCACTACTGACTTTTTAAATGGCTAAATTCTCCACTGGAAATGTACAAAGGTTTACTTTTTCTGGGTATCTTCAACAACACTGGCCATTCTATTCCCTATTTTGAGAAAGCCATTTGAATGGATGTGAGATAGTAACATGTTCTTGTTTTAATTTACACTTTCTCGATTGGTGGCTTTAAGCATTTTTCATGTGTATGTTGGTCATTTATGTTTTCTGAAGAGCATTTTATCAAGTGCTTTAGCCATTTTTGAATGTTCTCATTTATTCTCTCTCCATGGTACTGAGTTCCTTGCATATGTGACTATTAATCCATTACCAGATGCCCTTTGTAGACATTTACTCACTTTGATGAGCAGAAGCCATATTGGTAGACACAATCTTTGTGGTGTGTTCATTTTAACAGATGTTGCCTGTGATGGTCTAGGAGGCTAGACCAATGCCTTACAACTTTGTCCCCGTGTTTTTCTGTTATATTTTTACAATTTTGGGTTTTACAACTATATTACAAATGCATTTTGAACTGACTTCTGTATATGCTCTAAGTGTTTACTTTCATCTGTGGGTGTGGTTAAGAGGCTTGTTTGATACACATACACCAGGAAACAATGAACATTTTAAAAAATGAACACTGACTGGGCAGTGGTGGCGCACACCTTTAATCCCAGCACTTGGGAGGCAGAGGCAGGTGGATTTCTGAGTTCGAGGCTAGCCTAGTCTACAAAGTGAGATCCAGGACAGCTAGGGATATACAGAGAAACCCTGTCTCGGGAAAAAAAAAGGACACTGGGTAGTGGCGGTACATGCCTTTAATCCTAGTACTTTGGGAGGCAGAGGAAGGAGGAACTCTGAGTTCAAGGCCAACCTGGTCTCCAAAGCAAGTTTCAAGGCAGGCAGAAACACAGAGAAATGCTGTCTTGAAAATCCAAGATAAAATATAATAAAAATAATGAAATTTTGTTACTTGCAACAACATGGTTGCTTAAATATTCATGTTAAGGAAATAAACCAGATAGAAAGGGCAAATGTAATAACATCCTACTTATATTTATAATATAAATAATATTGAACTCATGATGAAGAAATTAGCATGGTAGGTTCCAGGAATTGAGGGATAGGGAATGAAGAAGAAGGTCACCAAAGATTACAAAACTTTATTATACAGAGGGAATGAGTTTCAGAGATCTGTTATGTAGTGTAATGAATGTAGCTAATATGTTCTATAGACTTTAAAATGTTTGGAATAAATATTGTGTGTTCTTATCATAAGATTTATATAAATATCAATTAGCTTGATTTAGGCATTTTCAATTTATAATTATTTCAAAATTTTGTATGCCATAAATATAAAAATGTTTTATTTGTCAAAGACCTTAAAAAATAAATATGAGGTATGTTATTTCTAGGACTGAAATTACTGAATCTAGAAATAGATAATTGTCTTTTACCAATTTTAAGATATTTCTACTATATAGAATATCATGCAAGATATTGCTTAATTTAACCCCAAATTTCATGTTTTTATACTCAGAGTAAGTAGGGGATTGACACACAAATTGGAACAAAAAGAGAAATCTGAAATATTAGTTCTATAGCTTAATATTACAGCCATATTGACTAGATTCTGAATAACAGCAATAATGAAAGTGAACATGGAGTTGCTTCCATTTGTAGATAGATTTTGTATATATGTATTACTTATTTACTTACTTACTTAATAATGGTAGGGTATCTACTATGCTCCCACTACAGTAAGGTATATAATTTTAACTACATTACTTGTCATTAATGAGAGATAAACACATCTCAAAGTAGACACTTGCTTAGAAATACTCAACTACACATTCTCAGCAGAAACCAAACAAGGACTCGGAGTTCTCTTTACCCATACAGCCTCCCCATTTATCATTTTGTAAATCCTCCAAGAACATCTCCTATTTTCAAGGCAGTCTCTCCTTCCTTTCTGGCCTCTTGATCTTTTGATCCTTTTTATGAATTCTTACTGGTTCATTCGCATCAATACCAGAATTTTTTTCTCCTTTTCTTTCTACTTCACTGCTGTGCCCAGGAGTTCAATAGAATATCTTTATGAAACTGTATAATGAGCAATAACTTAAGGCAAGGCAGTTATACTCAAATACTGACTATGTCTATTATATCTGTGTGACCTTCAAGAAAATCTCTAACCTCTCCAGACCTCATACATAAAATAAGATTAAGCAGTGTTATAGCAGCTATGTAATAACTCGATGTGATTTTATATTGAGAGATTGATCCAGAAGTTAGCTGGGTTGAGATATAACTTCCCTGATTACCAGCAGTAAAGCTGAGCACAATGGTTTTAACTGTTGACAGAATCAGAGTTTCAACCCAATTTCTGGAGCACAGAGATTTCTACAGAACCATAATCCCTTCCAACAGTCAACAGTGCACATAGGAACTTAAAATATGTGTATTTAATTAGAGTACTACTCAGGATACATGAAGAATAAAGAGCCCTGGGCAGCACATACCTAATACTTTACAAGTTTTAGGGGCTCTCTGAATAGCTGTTCATCCTGTAAGGAAAAATGAACGTAGGCTGCAGAGAAGGGCAGGAATTCCTTCCATGAGAACCGTGAAGTCTGTTTCTTGGGCTCAGGCAGGAACTCAAGAAGCTAAAGGCAATACCTACTACCCAAAAAGGCAATATACTAAAAGCAGCATATAGGGTAACATGCTCTAGTAGGTTAGTCACAGTGCTTCTCTGAAGATGGCTATCTTTTGGCAGAGGAGAGGATAAGAAGACATCAATGTTTGGTACACTCCACACCAACAGCCAAGTCGGGAACTACAGCTGAAACTCAGCCAAACTCTCTAATCACAGGCAATAGGTCTAAGGGTGGAAATCAGAAATTCTAGAAAGAGAAAGAGCATCCCAGCAGAGACCAGCTGTTTTTCATGCTTTGCCAACGTCACTTATTCATTTTGACCATCTCCTCTTAGACTGGTCAATGGTTTTTCATGCTTTACCAACGTCACTTATTCATTTTGACCATCTCCTCTTAGGCTGGTCAATGGTTTTTCAGAGCATGCCACATCTTTTTGTTTTTGTTATTGGTTATTTTATTATTTACATTTCAAATGTTATTCGTACTTCCTGCTTTCCCCTCCACAAGCCCCCTATCTCATCCCCCTCCCCTGCTTCTATGAGGGTGCTCCTTACCCACCCATGCACTCCCACCTCCCCACCCAAGCATTTTCCTCCATTGATGCCAGACATTGCCTCTACTACATATGCAGCTGGAGCCATGGATCCCTCCATGTGTACTCTTTGGTTGGTGGTTTAATCCCTGGGAGTTCTGAGGGGTCTGGTTGGTTGATATCATTGTTCTTCCTATGGGGTTGCAAATCCCTTCAGTTCTTCCAGTCCTTCCCCTAACTCCTCCATTGGAGACCCCATGCTCAGTCCAATGGTTGGCTGCGAGCATACACATCTGTATTGGTCAGGCTCTGGCAAAGCCTCTCAGGAGATAGCTATATTAGGCTCCTGACGCAAGCAACACTTGGCATCAGCAATAGTGTCTGGGTTTGGTGGATTCCCAGGTGGGGAATACCTTTTGTTAAAGAGCCTTATAGTAGAACTTTTGGGTAAATGAGACTTTAAGATGCAGTGTGTTCCTTCAGTCTCTGCTCCACTGAAGGAACACACTACATCTTAAAAGTTCTATTTACCTAAAAGTTCTGCTATAAGGCTCTTTAACAAAAGGTATGATTAAGATTTAAAACAACTATTAAAGAATGGTTTTTAAAATACCAGAATATCCAACATTGTAAGTTTAGCTACTCCCTAGCAGACTGTGATTTTAATATTATTTTACCATACTTTACAGGAGATTTGGCCACAGATGGTTTTCCTCATTTGTTGTTTTGGAACTATAATGGAATATG
The DNA here is from genome assembly GCA_019843965.1 of Rhynchomys soricoides. NCBI lineage: Eukaryota > Metazoa > Chordata > Mammalia > Rodentia > Muridae > Rhynchomys > Rhynchomys soricoides. The sequence goes on from JADRCH010000060.1 coordinate 1,761,189, forward strand.
GTGGTTCCCACAGGCCAAAGGAAAAAAATCAATATACACAGCTAAAAATACCTTGGACTTATCTCAGCTTGCAGTTCTGTCAGCTCTAAAAAGAAAGGAAAGAACAATGAGGGTAGGTTTTCAGGTCTTGGCATTTGGGATTCTATTTGATGACTTGTAAGTCAATGTACCAGAAATATTCTCCAACATCTGTCTACAAGCACATCCTTTCTGTCTTGTTTTGCAGTAGCATAAAATTCATGCTAAAAACTACCAATGTGGACCAACTGTTTCTCTCCCTGCCACTAGTCCTGCCACTTTGGATTCTTGCTAACAAGTCTGGATGTGGTGACATTCCATAAAATGGGTGTGTGTGTCTCAGTGTTAGGATCTTGGGAGGCATGCCTATTGTTCCAAGAACCTTTCTCCACCCCCCAAGTAGGGATGCCTGGGAGCCATGTCCAGATGTAGAAGAAAGTCTCCATTGTTCACTCCTCATCCAGCCTTAGGGCATTTTGCTCCTTTGGAAACATCCAACCTGTTCTCTGATCTGAACTGTTTCCCAAAACTGGATTATGTTTTCTGATCAGCATCACCATTTATTCTAGTTATTGGAAGAAACTGAAATTTTAACAGACTTAATTTCAAATTTAATATGATTTAGTAGAAAAAGCACTTGCCTAGTCCCTTCCAGGGAAAAGGTACACACACACACACACACACACACTTTAACAACAACAACAATAATAATAATAATAATAGTCAAGACTCTGGTACATTTCCAGGTACGATTATATCATAAAACTTGTTCATTTTTTGCATCAAAACAGAAAATGTGTACATTTGTGCCTCACTTACAAAGAAAAACTATCACACAGTTCCTGTGCAAGTTGTTGGTATGATGATAGATGGGTTAAGATCTGAACATAGTAGGACCAACAGGTAAACCATGATCATTCCTCAAGGTTGGAGGTAAATAGGAGATGGACTTATTTGGTGGTCTTTGCAGCAGTTGCTGAAGTTGCATTTTGTTTCAAGAAATGAGCTTTGAACACAGAGAAGCCTGAGTTTGAAATCTGGTTTCTTTTCTACAGTCTTAACAATGTAATTCACTATTATAAAGCTGCAGTTTCTAACACAGGTAAATTATTGTCAAATACTTTGGGACAGATATAAAGAACTCACGGATTCTACACACGGAGGTAGAAGTTTAAACAATATAGACAAAAACTATGGTGAGAATTATGTAGCATGCAGTAAGAATTAATAAATGACAGGTCTCGGTTTGATGTTTCCTATGAAAGAGTAAGTGAAGTAGTAAGACTGTGGATTAAGGCACATACATCTGTATTGTGGGGCAGAGGTAGGATGGGCTATGGGTGTCCAGAGAGCTCTAAAACGGAGAACCCAGCAAAGAGAATTGTACAACAGTCATGGGCACTGCTGTGAGAATTGCTGAGGAATAAGGTCATGCCACTTACAGCCCCTACATTTTCCGTACATTTCAATTCACCCGTACTGGTGCATATTATAGAACCCAGTGTGATTTTTTTCCTACATGTTTATGTGTGCAATGGCATGAGAAGAATAATTGCCACACAATTGCCATAAACAAAGCATGCCAACATAAGGCAATCTTGCAATGTGTGTAGCCCCACCCATCAAGAAAAAGCCATCTCTAGATATGCTGATGGATATGAATTAAAGCATCCTGACCTTTATTTACGTCTGAGAACAGCAATTTCCCTAGGATTGCAGTTGGGAAATCAACTTATAAATAAACCATTTCGTTTGTTCCCTGAACTACCCTGTCCCTGGCAGTGATGTGCTGACTCAGGTGTTGCTAAGTTGGAATGTTTATACAAGGTCTTTGAGGGCAGAGAGTTGACATTGCTCCTAAGTCAGAGGAAGTAAAATTTAGGAAAGTGACTTTGGTTGGGTAAATGACTCACAGTCAAATGTTTTGTCAAGAGTTTTATCATCAACAAAGGAACCTCCTTTCTCTAACTGTGTACAACTTGGAGCCCCAGGTAAATGAATCATCTGCCACCTCCTTCACAAGAACTTGATAGCTTCTTCAGTTTTGAGGCATTCATATGCTTGGAAGAAAAGAAGCAACAAGTACACCAAAAAACAAATTTTTTTTAGGCATTTATCTTCTGTTGAAGGCACTGCATATATATAATGCATCAGTTCTATTTCCAGTGGGGAGTGCCTGTCATGTGCCCCCCATAAACTAGGAGTAAGAGTTAAACTTCTCATCCTGGAAAAGTCAACTCTATTCTGAAATAGCAGCCCAGAGGACATAAAAGGCACATAACCAAAAGAACTCAGGTAACAGGACCCTAGCTACTCTATCCAGAGTGCAGTTTTTTGAATTGCCTGAACATTTTAAATTTTTTACCTCTTTCTGTCCAAGACAAGACCTTCTTCTTCTTTCTTTTCTCATGATCTTTTGCTTCTTCCAGTACATCCTTTCTTGTCCATTTTCAATAATATCACCTTGACAGGGAGCTCAACAGTATAACTGGATTCAACAGTGAAATGAGCACTGGTTGAAGCAGTATAGCAGAGTCTAGATCTTTGCTTTGACCTCAATTTCTCTATGACCTTGACTTTGAAGATAACATGTGGTCTCTGTAAGTGTTACATCTCTGATTGGAAAGGTATACTGGCAGCTGGGCACCATAGAATACTACAAAATCATACTGTACAACAAACCTCACACAAGAGATTTATTGAAATGGAATAGACCCAGAAGGGGCTGCCTCTGCTTGGTTGAGAAGCATCACAGAACTGAGCAGAAGACTGGATTTGTATTGGATTTCTTTTGGGGTTGGAGACAAAGAGCTTTCCAGAGTGGAGATGTCCAAGGTAGAGATTGGTGAGATTTCAAGACCAGAGCTTCGGGAAAGCATAGGTATTGGAGGGATTTTAAGTTCTGAGTCTGGATTTTAACTCTGTAGGTAGGAGTTGGTTCCATCTGTTAGGGCAGTTAAAGTCTTCCAGTGCTTGGAGCCAGGCAGTTAGAGGTCCTCTGAGGAGTGGTCTACCACTGGTGTGCCTCAAGGGGCTTATGGTCTTTTTTTGACAAGGAATAGTGTTTCACAAATTTGTGTGAGCATTCAGTGATAAAGATTACACACACAATCAACACTGAAGTTTAGTTATACTTTTGTGTAGATGTATAAAAATTTACTATGTCTACAAATACATTAATAGCTACACATATGGCTAGTGACATATACATCACAATCTGCAGTTATATTGCCTTAACCCTGACCCATTCTCAGTGCCTAAAACCATGGCTGCCACATAGTAGGCATTCAATAAATATTTTTATGGTGAGTGAATGGATGAATCACTGGAGCTCAATAGATAACAGATTCTTCCTAAACTTCATATGAACACTGGGGAGTTTTTTCTCCCATTCCTCAGCTGTGACCTATTAGTGGAAAATTGTGTAATCATGCTAATTGACTTCATAACAAATTTATTATTTCAAATCTTAGCCAGGCTCTAAGTACTTCTTAATAATTCCTTAGCATGTCTCTACTAAATTTCCTTTCATTCTCTCAAAGCAGCTGCTTTTGGTGTCACCTTTTCCCCTGAGTTCCTCAGTCCTTCATCCCTCTCTATCCATTGGCAGAAAAGCTGAGGAGTTCCACCTCCTTCATCTGTTCTTTCTTGCTCTTACCTCCTGTGGACCTTGCTCCAACTCTCTCCTTCAGATTCTCTTCCTCCAGTTTGTCCACATGACATTATGCCCTGTCAATCACTGATAGAATTCCTCAAGGACATTATCTCTTACTGGTTTCCCATACATGGAAGGGAAATACATGATAAGTCCATCCCCTGGTTTGTTTCTTTTGCTGTAGTAACACATTCTGACTAAAAACAACTTGGGTAGGAAAGAGGAAATTTTTACCTACAGCTTGCAGTCTATCGTTAAAAAAAGCCAAGGCAGAAACTCAAGGCAGGAACCTAGAATCAGAAACTGAAGCAGAGGCTAAGGAGAAACACTTCCCCCATGGCTTGCGCAGATTACCTTCTCATACCCTGTGCAGTACCAAACTGTGCAGGTTTGTTACTGCCCACAGTGACAAAGCCCTCCTATATCTGTCACTAATCGTGAAAACATCTCATATTGGGTACAGTCCAAAATGATGGCAGCAACTGCTCATCAGTGATTCCTTCTTCCAAGTTGATTCTAGTTGTTCATATTGACAAAAGCTAACAAGCACAATGTGACAGAGACACAATGATGAGCTGTTTGTGGATTAGCAGAAATCTAAGCCTAAGATGATGAAAACTACACTTAACTAGCAAAGGTAGCCTTCTTGCCTCCACACAGCCTCTGGAATCTAGAATAAACAAAATACTAATATAGAATGGCAATAATATCACAGATTTGTCACAAAGTCCATCAAAATAGTGTTTGCATGCCATTAAAAATATGAGAATTATTTAAAGAACAGAATGGGTATCATTTTCATTGATAATGAAAACATGAGTGTGGAAACTGAAATGAATATCCAAGGTCACAACACCATCACCTCACTGTTTCCCCTATACCAGACCTTACTCTAACTTTTCGGAGCTGCCTCTTAGACCATGTTAACTTTCACTGGCCTCAACCCTTGTCAGGGTCCTTTCATACATGACTTTATCCCTCAAAGGTTACGGTCTCAGAAACATGCAGTGTAATGGCCAAGAATAACGTGTCAGGAGTCAGGCAAACACTAGTCATGCAATATTTGTCAAGTTCCTTAATGCAGTTATTATTCATCAGTAGATGAGGATAATAATATCTGGATATCATTCATTCACTGAAAAGCAAAATGAATTAATACAAGAAAGGCAAATAGAACTATGCTTGATGTATATACAGTAAGGGCTCAGTACATTATTCTTATATGTTCTTATATAACCAGAGACTGTGTGAAGGTTTTTTCTTTTCCTTCGCCATGTAATATCAAAGTACTTGAATGGTAGGTTGTCAGATCCATCAATCAAAACCTATTTAATGCTTCTCATTTTCCTCTTGCTCTCTCCTGATGCTTTACATTGTGTCTGAGTAGTAGTGTAATTCATCCATTATGCTTTGGCAGTTTCTTTAAAAGCCATGGACTGCTACTAAGATGTGCCTGGGTTAATCCCTTTATCTCTCTATGGCTTTTCTTACATCCTTGCCCTCAGTTTTAATTAGTGGCAATCAAATTACTAAGAATGACTCCCAAGGTCCATTGCTTTAACCTTAGGAACTTACAAATTGTTCCAATCATTTTCTGGTTTTCCATGGCAGAGTTTATCTTCAAAGAAGAGTATCCAGGTGGCCATAATTTAATCATGTGTGTTCTTTTAAAAAGTAAATTTTGTCCCACTACTTAAGAAGATGAAGGGGAAAAAGTCAGAGAGATACAAAGTGTGAGAAAGATGAAAGATGCAAGGGGGCACATGGGAAGTGATTGTGGGTACCATCTCAGAACAAATGGGTGCGGACCAATAGTCACAGTCTTAGGCTCTTCATGCTAATGTAGCAACACACTTGAGAAGAGATAATCTATAAACAACACAGCTTAATATCTCATAGTTCTGGAGGTCATAAGCCCCAGGTCAAACTGTTGACTGGCTTCATGTAATTTCTATTGCCAGTTGTGAATTGCTCCCACAATTATCTGGTGTTACATGGCACAGTTGATGTTCAAAGGAGATTATCTGGGCAGTCATAACGTAATCATATGAATCCTTAAGAAAGCTATACTGGAGGTCCATTCCTACTTCCAAGATGTCACGCAGGGAACTGCATCCCCCAAAGGTGGAGAATGCCTTTTGATAAGGCAAATTGGATGGAAAAATGGAAAAGGCTGAGGTAGTTTCTCCTACCCTGTAAAAATGTTTATCCATTTGTGATATTAGGGCCTTTGTCATTCCATTACCTCCTAAAGCCATACTTCTTCATGCTCTCTTCCATTAGAGATTAATTAAGTTTAAATATGAATTTTCAAATAAGTACAAATATTTGAACAAAGGAAGACAGCAAGGAAACAGGAATCCATTTACAACTACAAAGACCTAAATCCTACCACCAACCTGAGTGAATTTAAAAGTAGGTGTTTTCTCAGAGCCTCCAAAGAAGAGTCCAACCAGTACTCATCTTGAACTTAGCCTCACAAGTCTCCAAAAATAGCCTAGCCAAGTCTGCTTGAGACTTCTGACCTACAGAAAAGCAAGACAATAAGGGAACTTTATTTGGAAATGCCAAATCAGTACTAATTTGTTCTGGGAGGGACAGGAAATTAGTACAGAGTGAAATGAAGTCGTGCACACCACAACCTTAGTATTCAGAACACAGTCACAGGAAAATATGATTCTGAGAATGGTCTGGGCTACATTGAAGAGGGCAAGGAATTAAAGGAAGGGGTGGAGGCTAAGGAGGAAGAGGAGGGGGAAGAGGAGGAGGGAGGAAAGAAGAGAGAAAAGAAGAGGAAGGGGATAGCAAGGCTTATCCCTAGGGTTCCATAAAACTGGACACACACATGTGCGTATTTGCACAGAAAGGTGTTTCATAGGAGTCTAAAGTGTTAGCACAAATGTTCACATTAAAGGGCTTTGAAAATTGGCAACTTATACAAGGTAAAACTTATGGAAATGATCATTTCTAAAGGCTTATGTAGTTAGAGAATTTGTGGACTAAGCAAGGCCAAATCAACTGGAATAGGTATTGTCTTTTAGAGATGCTGGCTTCACTGAACTATTGGCTTCTGTGCCACTGTTATACAACATAGAAAGAAAGAAAGAAAGAAAGAAAGAAAGAAAGAAAGAAAGAAAGA
>JADRCH010000060.1:1768010-1877797 GCA_019843965.1 Rhynchomys soricoides
AGAAAGAAAGAAAGAAAGAAAGAAAGAAAGAAAGAAAGAAAGAAAGAAAGGAAGGAAGGAAGGAGAGAGGGGATAGGAAAGGAGGGGAGGGATCAATTCCCTAATTCAGAAACTTCTGTATTGCTCCAAAAAGTACAAAACCAAGGTTCCTATCACTATCAATCCAAATCCATCAACTTTACTCTGAGGACAGAGCTTCCTTGAGCTCCAGATACCTGGGGGTGCAGAGCAAAGACAGACACTCTATGCTCAAGTCTTACAGATAGGGTTATTCACCTCAGCAATGATACTGCTCTTCTCTACATGTGACAGCTATACAAGTATTTTTAGCTTTGTACCAGAGTAGATGAGCAACAGCTCTGGAGTCAGATGTCTTTTCCTACCACAAGCCAGGCTGTTATCTTCAGTGAAACACTTTGCCTGCAAACCTTCTCTCATGACATCTGTGGAACTAGGAGAGTATGAGCACCTCACTCACTGGCTCTTGGTGAAGGTTAAAGAAGAGAATGGTTTATGAAGCGCTTCTCTTGTTGCCTGGCACTTGGTAAGTGCTAACTAAATGGTTGCAATTATAATTATTCATGTATTCACTAAAAAACTATGTATTAATCATCTTCTCTGTGCCAGGCATTGCTAGGCAATGCAAAAATACAAAGAGGAATAAGGAGTCCCTCTCCTCAAAACTCTCCCTGCATTATGTCCATATGTAACCTTTGCATTTATTCATGTATGTAAATTCTCCTCTGTGTGTGTGCCTGCCCGTGTAGTCTGTACATTGGGAGTGCCCATGGCATGATTTCTGCACTCTGTGCAAATTGCAGTGAACAAAGTCCTGCTTTCAAACACAAGAAAAGGGTGGGGGTTGCTGATGTAGCCATCCATCTTTCTCCTCTTCAGAGGTGGGTGGCTATTTGCTCTGGGAACACTGACGATATGACCATTAAATCATTTCAGAATGGTGGAGCTGGGAGGTCCTAGCAAGGCCTTCCCTCACACCCACCCTGCTCTGGCACAAAGAAGGGTGTTATACCTCATACCCAGCAACAGGCAGGCCACAGGAAAAGGGCTCTTTGTGCCAAGTAGTTTTGCCCAGTTCTCCTCCAAGTGGGGAAGCAAGAAACGATCCATCAGCCTGGTTGTCTGGGAGTCACCGAACTCCTCAAAACAGACCTATTAGCTGAAAGGGTAAATATTTACTCTGAGTTCATCTGAATAACTCAGAAAGGGAACTCTGGTTTTTGTCAGTAATAAAAACACTCCCACCTAAGTCTGGAATTAGAGCTTTTTGTCTTTAAATCTTCCCTGCCTAGAATCACTCAGACTTCCTGTGAGAGACTCTATCAGGATTTCCTCCTATTCTCCAGACCAGCTGGGGTTGGGGTTGGGGGTAGGGGGGCACAAAGGCAGACGAGGGTCATTCTACATGGGGGGTATTTTCTTTTACTACAAAAGTATGTGTGGCCTCTGTTAGACTCTTAGTACACAGGTAACTGAAATATTTGCCCTCGGGAGAGAAGGTGCAGAATGTTCTCTTAAAATGCTCCAAATGGTGAAACAAGAGATTTTAGATAAACAGTTTCAGAGGACCCCGTTTCCTGAGCTATGCTTTGATCACATGATGACACCACCAGCAAAAACACTGTTGTTATCCTTCCAAGGAAGATATTCCAGAAAGAACTATGGTCTGGCTCAGGAAAGGGAGGATTTGAATGCCATGGGGGAGGAGGCTGGAGAAGGATGGAGGAGATGGGGCAGGCATTCCACACCAGACAAATCCAGAGTGTTTGCCACAAGCTCTTTGCACATCCAACATGGACCTGGTGGGAAAATGTTCAGATGCTAGAAAGACATGCCTTTGTCTTCAATCTTAAGTCCCGCTCAAGGTCTGGAGTACAAAACTTTCCCAGAAAACATCAAATGAATGAGAAGTGTTCGTCATGTTCTCTCCTTCAGTCCTTCTGCCTTCTTATTTCTCTATATGTATTATGGGGATGATAATATCCCTCCCAGGTTATATAAAATGAAAATGCACACGTATGTATTGCCACAGAGCCTGGTGCGTTATGTGGAAAGTAAAAAGTGTTAGCATAAGTCCTCATATTAAATCACCAGAAATCTGAAAATCATGGACCTAGATCATGTGAAAGTTGTCAGTTCAAAGGCTTGTGTAGCTAGCAAATTTTCAAGCCATAATTAGCTGGGATAAGCAACCTATGCTGAAGATGCTCCAGCCTCGTGATGCTCAAGATCGTTGAGTTTACTGGAGCTGAGCAGAAAGATGCTCATTTGCTCCAGTTTGTATCCTGTAGATAGGATCACAATACCATCAGTTAAAAGGTACCAATGGGAAGATATTTCTCCACTATTAGCCTAACAATTAAAACACATTTGTGCCCTGTCACAGTGAATCTGCTGTCCTAATCAAAATAATAAATAGATGAAAGGATGAAGAACATAGCTGTTTCTTGCCACAGTAGAGAAACTACTATATTATTTCCTTGTGTCATTTATTCCTATACAGTATAAACATGCTTAATTTGCTTTAGACATAAACACAGTGCTTGGTGAATGGGAAAAATTTGATGGTGAGTCTCAGGCACCTCTTTGGATGCAGGCTTTCTATCTCTTCCTCCTCATTCTTACAGGTCATTAAGCTTCTTGGTTGGTGTGGTCCACCTAGCCACTTTACCTGTGAGTATTGAACTACCATGGGTCTAAGAAAAAAAATGACACAGACAGACTCCATCTCAATAGATTGGGGCTGTTTTATTGGAATAGTGAGGAATCTCAACCTTTCCAGGGAATAAAGTTTGAGTGCATTTAAGGGGGCTGGGGAGCTGTTAAACACAGAGAGAGAGAGAGAGAGAGAGAGAGAGAGAGAGAGAGAGAGAGAACGAACAGTAAGTTACATTTATATTTTTGTGGTGTGACTGAGAACAGGGTAGATTGTTTTCAGTATCTGGGTATATTATTTATGCTAGTGAAGCAGATGTACCAGACTGGGGCTGAGAAATACTTTATGGCTAGAGGCTATTGTCCAGTACAGCTTGACTAAATTCCTTATGACCTGAGGCTATTACCCAGCAGCAGATATTGGCAATTTTTTTTCTGCATTGTCCAGTCTAAACTTTTGCAGTGTCTAAGGAAAGAAAAACGCTTGGTTCTATCTTTGTTGTGGACACGGTTCTATAATTATGCTAGTCTTGCCCTCATCCTTGTCTCTGCTATGCTCCACACCCATGCTCCCCACAGAAGCTGAAATACTGATGTGTTTTGCACACTTGAAATTCCATACAGGACAGCTTTATGGTTTCTTCTCTTCCTACCACATAATAAAAAAAATGTTTCCTCAAGAAGAAGAATCCAGCCCATATTTAAGGAGAGGCCATACTCTATCTCAGTCTGCACATAGTTAATTTGAGTGAACATTAAAGTTTGATCCTAGTAACTATTCCTAACACAAATAGTATTTTGCTTTAACATATTTATATTATTGATATATGTATATTAAAATATGCCTTAACTTTTATTTCATCCAGAGACTGCCCCACCTGGGGATCCATCCCATATACACCCACCAAACCTGTACGCTATTGTGGATGCTGGGAAGTGCTTTTATTTCATATTAATATATTTGGTTTCTATTTTTCTTCAAGGACTTATTGTATACTCTGTTCTGATGGTTGTTTTTAATGAAAACTGTTATTTAATTAAATAAATAAAATAACAATTATTTTCATAAATAATAAATACTATGTTTTAATAAATCCTATGTCACTTCATTATTTGTTTATGTCCCTTCTGGTCATCAATTTGGACTGAGCTTGTGTTTCATATTTTCTCAGAAGATGCATAGAAGTATCTATTTATCCTACAAGAACATTAATAGTCATTCTATCCAAAGCCATATTGCAGAGTTATCAGAGTTACTTAAGAAGCATGGGTGAACCAGTCACTGGATAGCCTTTCCTTCAGTCTCTGCTTCATTTTTTTCCCTGACTTTCTTTTAGACAGAAACAATTCTGGGTATGGCCAACTTGGGATCCATCCCATGGGCAGATACCAAACCCTAACACTATTACTGATGCCATGTTGTGCTTGTAGACAGGAGCCTAGCATGGCTCTTTTCTTAGAAGCTCTACCAGCAGCTGACAGGTGCAGATACTTACAGCCAACCCTTGGACTGAGGTTGGGGACCCCTATGGAAGAGTTAGGAGAAGGATTGAAGCAGCTAAAAGGGATGGTAGTCCCATAGGAAGACCAACAGTATTGACTAACCCGGACCCCTGAAATCTCACAGAATCCAAGCCACTAACCAAAGAGCTTGGTGGGCTGGTCCATGGCCCCCAGTACATATGTAGCAGAGGACTGCCTTGTCTGGCAGGATTAGGAGAGGATGTGCTTAGTCCTATAGAGACTTGATGCCTCAGGGAAAGGGGATGCTGGAGAGGTGAGGTGGAGGAGGTGGGTGGGTGACAGGGTTGGGGGAAGTTCCCTCTCAGAAGCAAAGGGGGGGGATTGAGTGAAGAACTCTGGGAGGGGGGGCTGAAAAGGGGGGCAACATTTGGAATGTAAATAAGTAAAATACTTTAATAAATGAAAGTACTGAGAGAGAGAGAAACAGAGAGAAAGAGAAACAGAGAGAGAGAGAGAGAGAGGGAGAGGGAGAGGGAGAGAGAGAAAGAGAGAAAGAGAAAGAGGAAAAAAGAAGCAAGGAATCAAAAAGCCATATTGCTGAGACAATGAGTTATGGAGTTACTTAAGAAGCAGGGGTGAACCAGACAACCACACTGTAGAGAAGTGCATCCCAGCATGAGTGGTAACTCACCAGCTGTATCATTGGAGTTCATGGTGCAACTTGCAGGCAGCTTCACTGAAGAGTCCCCCACTACACCTCAACTATTCACTGAGTCTCCTAAATGTCATGATGTTTGATGATTAACTTTCTTGTGAATTTCATGAGTCTCCCTATTCCCCAATTAGGAAATGTTTCCATTGGCAACTGTTGTAGTTAACTTGGCTTCTCAGTCTTTCCATCCCCATACCAGGATACAGTGTGCTTTGAGGTGAACTGCTACCAGTCAAAGGTTGATACCTAGATACCTATATGTTTAATGTTAAAACAAAACTGTAAAATAGAACTTGTGGTTTTTGAGAATGTTCAATCTATGTGAAATGGAAAAGTGGTAAGAATACTATTACTGATTTCTTAGACAACAGTAAATAAAAAAATTGCAGTCTAGAGAAATGCTAAGGCTGCCTTTCTAGCATGTAAAACAGTCATTTTTGTTTACTAGCTGCCACATGAGTTAATTGGAAGAGAATAAAGTGTCCCTGATATGTTTGTGGATCTCAAGAAGGAGATTACCAGGAAAGATGATAGGAATGGATTGGCTCCCATGGGCTGCATGCAATCACTTTGTAAGCAGAATTCAGAAGAGCTGCAATGTAGTCGGATCTTCTGAGTTGCAAAATAAAACTTTATAGTTTTTGTTTCTCCAGAGAGCCATGCAAATCTTAACAAACAAATAAATTGTCACAGATTCTAAACTAAATCAAGAATTTGACTATATAACTCTTGGTGAACATCACTTAGCCTTGATAGACCCTCTCATCTGGTCAAAATTACTTCCAAAAATCTTAAGAGCCTATTTGTATGGAATCGTAATCTCAAAACAACTCTGAGTATTATGGTTCTAGAAGGTTCTTTTAACAGAATCCTGGGAGTAGATTTGGACTATTACAGTGCATAAAATATGATCCATAACAAGTTCAAGAAAGCTAAAGCTCTAAGGTACAGTCTGAGGACAAGAACTAGAGATCTCTATTTTTGGATAAGAGGTAAGCCGAAGAGATAAATCCATTAAATATTCTTGAAGAAAGTGGTATTTTTACAAGATATATACTGGGGTGGTATTAGGAGTAGAACAAAAGCCCATTAGCAATTGAAGCCTAAGGAAGCAGTCTTAATGAACTGAGCTTTAAGCTTTCTATAGGACTCTATGTCTTCCCTTACATCCATCCAAATGGAGGTGCTCGTTGTAGTATGCAAATTTGGCCTCAGCATTGTATGCAGGGCATTTGAAACAGATAATTTATCTGAGTTGTCTCATCTCTGCATCAATAGGGAATGTAGTCAAATCAGGAGTTCCATATATTTCTAGACCCAACACAGATATGAGCCTGATGTCACATTTGAATCACATTTCAGGACACATTCCATAAAAGCAGGTTATACCTTCATAGCAGCTCTATTCATTATGACCCCAAAGTAAAAACACTCCAAAGGTCCATTCACGTGTGCATGAATTTCAGAAACTCATTTCCACACAAAGGATTTGTTATGGCAATGCATCAGTTTGCTTTGTTGTTGCTAAGATAAAATCCCTACCAATTTCAAGTTAGGGAAGGAAAGGATTTATTTGGCTTACACTTCAACATCACAGTCCATCAATGAGGGAAGCAGAACAGAAGCTCAAAGTATGAACCTGGAGGCAGGAACTGAAGCACAGACCACAGAGGGAAATTGCTTATTGGCTTTTTCCAGCCTCAGTGTCAGCTACCTTTTTAGCTAGCTCAACCATACTTGTCTAGAGATGGTACTTCCCATAATGGGTTGTCCCCCACCTACATCAACCAGCAATCAAGAAAATGCTTTGCAGATGCCCACAAGCTTTCGGATGGAGGCAACTCATAAACTGAGGCTCCCTCTTCTCAGTGTCAAGTTGCCAATAAAAAGTAACCAGTATAGGCAATTAATTTTTTTCCAAAAGCAAAATATTGGTGCATGCATGCTACAACACGAACATCAAAAGTAAACATGTTAAATAAGTGAGTCAGAAGAAAAAGGTCTACATGCATGAAACTTCTAGAAAAGATAACTCTATAAAGACATAAAACATCCACAGTTGGTTTGTGGAATAAGTGGAACATTGCTATAAAAAGGTACAAGAGAGCAAGCTGGATGGAAATATTGTGAAATGATTAGGCAATGAAAATCATTGAAATGTTTACTTACAATAAGAGAATTTTATGGGACATGAAGACCATGCCATGTAGGTATTAAAATGTATAACTAATGGAACAAATGAGACTTTGGCATTACTCTTAGGCATGGTTTCAAAGGATTGGTGAGATACATGTAGAAATATTTACAAAAGCTCTCTGACTACTGTCTCTCTTTAAACAGTTCCTGAGGAAAAAAATGTTTCATCAGAAGTATCACACTGCATTTTATAACTGTTTTCTTCAGTGATTCAGCTTTATCCATAAATAACAAACATCTTTAATTTTATTCTTTGAGCTACTGCATTTTAAGTTGGTACATGTGGTTAAAAAAAAAGAAAGAAAGAAATTGGCTCACATACAAGCAATTGCAATTAATGAAGCATGCCCTACTTATTGACTTTTCTTATAATATGTACAACAGAAACATGCTCTTATAAACAGGTCAAGAACTGTAAAATGTTCACTAATTGCTGAAATTTGCTCTTCTATTTGGAATGAAAGGGATTTAACAATCAGAATAGCTATTCAAGGGGTAATAGAAGCAGGAAAGAAGGCCCTCTGTTATTAGCTAATCTAACAATTATTCCCAAATCAGAGCTTGTGTTCTACATGAATATCAACTGAGTTGGTGAAGAGTTGCAGCTGGAGAGGTGAAAACAGCTGCCTGCTTTAATGCAAAATTCCTTTGGTTTGGAGAGTGCACTAGCATTAATCCAAGAGATCTAGGATGAACCACATTTCCTAAGAAGAAAATGCCTACTTCTATCATAGGCCAGCAAACAATCTCTCACACTTCCTTTCCAGCGCATGGGGAATGTGCCTGCTATGACTTCATCTCATTTAAGAACACTCCTACAAGCCTGGGTTTGAAACTTAAGTAAACCCCTATTCTTCAACCTGGGACTGTAACTGAGCTCTGGGCCCCCAGTGAGATTAGGGAATTATTCCCTCACTATCTTCCCTTTCAATGAAGAGACTTGGGAGAACACCCTAAAATCGAGAAAAGACACAACAATAGTTGAATGTCACAGCTTATAATACCTCACAGCCATTGGCTGTAAGTTAAGACTTACTTCACAAATATCCATGAAGTACTTTGGTGAGCTCCTTTTATTCTGCTAGGTGCTATGCTCACTTTACAGCTGCCTTGATAGATCATATGACCTCATAGCTTCCTGACTTTTGGTATAATTCTTCACAATTCAAAGCTGGAGTCCTCATTTATATGATTTTATACATACCTCTTGAATTTAATTGAAAAGACCAGCTTGAGTCCTTTTTTATATCTAGTTTCTGGTCCATTTCTCTTTTTACAAAAAAAAAAAAAAAAAAAAAAAAAAAAAAAAAAAACACCATAAAAATGAATGCATTTAATCTCTAATTTTTCTCCTGCAATATTGCTTGCTTCTATTTAATTTATAGAACTTCCCAATCACTCCAGGAGTTCTTGCCAGAATGAACTTTGACCTGCCCATCGCATTATGTCATTATGTCATTATGTTTGTTGCTGACCTTCTGCTTCTATCCTGCTGCAGTGTGGTTCTGTTAAACTCTAAATCATGCTAACTGAACTCTCCTAGCTAAATGCTCCAATGATGCTGGTATGAGGAGTGTATTTTTTGTAATCCCCCTGCTGGAGAGATGGGCACAGGAGAATTTCTGGGGCTTGCTGGGCTATTCAGTTTAGCCTAATTGGTGAACTTCCAGTAAAAGACACTAGGTTGTGGGTGACATTTCTCTGGATGACATTTGAGGTTATTTTCTTCCCACCACATCACAATTACACGTGCATGTGTGCTCATACACAGACTCACACACATTCATAAACACACACACACACATACACACCACATCACACATACTCACAAACACACACACACACACACCATCTCACACCATACACACAGAAACACATACACACACACCACTGAGACACACACACCACACATCACACACAAGCACACACTCTCACACTTCCAATGGTTTATATCTTATGCACACTAAAAGTAAAAGAAATGTTGCTACTGTGACCTATAAGACTTTTGTTCATCTACTATCTTTTCTCAGACCTCATTTTCAATCATTCATTCTGAGCTCATGCATTTGGATTTGGGCACGTTACTGTTTCTAAACTATGCCAAAGGTCTTCATACTCCTCTCTCTACATAATAGTTTACTTTGTGATTTTCTTTTCATAAAAGTTTCTTCTCTCTATGATTCACACACATGACAGCCCACCTTTTTATGCAAATGGAAAAATGTCAGCAAAGACTTCCTGTCTGTCTTATTTGAATCTGCACTCACACTTGCTGTTCTTAGAATAACTGTCCCTTTTCTTGGCTTTATTTTTCATAAGAATGCTTATCATCCTTTGATGCATTACATCTCTCCAGACTTGAATGAGACCATCATGGACACAGGGATTTTGGACACTTTAATTCACTGTTTAAACCTTGCTATCTAGAAACCCCTGTGCATACCAGGATATGTGCTTTACGTAGTGTGGCACACATTGAATACTTGATAAATCGAGGGTTATTATTATTATTGTTACAAGTACCTTAGATAGGAAGTAGATAAATTGAGGGAAAGTATTAAACACAATAGTAAATGGAATAACTGGTGTGAATTTCCAGAATCCTACTTTGAATTTTATTCTGAACATCACTATTCAATGTGATTCTGTGTTCACCTCTGTACATTTCTGAAAAAGTATCCTGCCAATGACAGATGCCTTTCCAGGCTCTCTACACAATGCCTTTCCCTACACACTGCATGACAAAAGGTTTGGCAAAGCTCTTTCTATTTTTCTTACAGGAGAGCACTTGCATACCTAGTGCTTTACAGAATGGTTTTACTAGGTGTTTATTCCTGGGGCACATTCCCCAGACCCCCTGTACACTGAGACTTCCTCCAGCCTTTGTTCATTGGCAAAGAAGCTTCAAATTTTCAGATTTGGGTTTGCACAGAAAGAATATTAGGTTAAGAGTTAAAGGATCATATTAGAAGCCTATGTGATGTTTGTAAAGCAAGACACCTTGCTGAGCTTCCTTTTGTCAGTGGAGTGGGGATTGGTTATTAGTCTCTCTAGGACTCCTCCAATTCTATGCAAATGCACTTTTTAGACCAGATATCACTGGAGACTCAATTAATTGTCATACTATTGTCTAGTTTGTTCCTCTAAGAGGTTACATTATCATCATTTCTAATACAGTTCTGGTATGTCAATGTAGCTTACAGTCATAGGGAATAAACTATTTATCTCTGCAGTTGTATTTGACTGATTTGCTTTTTTCTGGGAAGAAATGTAAAAGGAGGCCCTGAGAATTGTCTTTAGCTCTGTGGTGAAGAACTAATTTGAAACCATGGGGTGCTCTATGAGAAACTGCAGGCTCACATCTGATAGCCATTTTATGGGAATGTGTATTTGCCCCTTAGTTGTGGTTCTCCACAGAATCCTATGATGAGTGACATGCTTCCAGCAGATGAAAGCTACATGGTGGCCTGTGCCGGAGACCTCTGACTACAGCACTTGGCATTTGCTGATTTCTGCCTGTTTGCCCTATGTGGCTATTTAAATCTTTGCTATTCCAAAATCACATGCAGCCAAACGGAAATGCTATCTCCAAAAGGATGTAAACTGGACTTAGAGAATTAAGTTCTAGCATTTAAAGATGTATATACAGGCAATCTTTTCAACCACAGGCATTTTATAACTTTAATTTTTTGTAAGCCTATGACCTTAGTGGATGTCAACACCTTCATTAGTGCTGAGTTCTTATTTTCTATCCATTTGAAGAAGGAGGGAAGTAAAGTTAGAACAAAAACAGGGGAGAAAATGACATAATCTCTTCCCCCGTGTTTGAATCTATAAATTGGGGTTATTAAACACAAGAAAAATGTTTCAGGATGATATAAAGACCTCTGAAATTATGGCACATTTAGGATTCTCCTGAAGTAGGCTACTTTCCATGATCTTAGCTCATAAGAGACCAGAAGCTATGGCAAGCTTAGTGTTTCATGCTGGAAGTATTATTGGAAGGAAGAACGTATTTATTTCTTTGGCTTCCCAGAAAATAATATTTGGATTCTACCCAAAAGACAGAGTGGGGATTTGGTATTGCACATGGAAGTGATAGCACTAAAGCACAGAAACGGGAAAAGTACATGGTGGCATGGGGCATGGTTACACAAGTAATCTCGTCATCAGTTGGTTACTTTCAAGACAGCCCCAAGCATGGTATGTGGATAATCTCAGAGGCAGAGTTCATTTCATCTCTGTGCATCCACAGTAGAATGTTTTCATATGACAGAGTATAAGTGCTGTTTGTGCTCTGTGAGATGGCTCAGTGGGTTCAAGGCAACTACCACTAAGACTGAAATTCCAAGCTGGATCCCCAGGACACAAATGGTGGAAGAAGGGAACCAACTCCAATGTGCTAGTTTTTAAAATCTATACTGGCACACCGATCTCTCCATGGTGATGACCACAGTAAATAATTTTTAGAGATGAATCATCATTTTTGAATTCAGAATCAGAGTGCAGGTAACACTCAGATGTGACACTAAATGCAATTAAGCAAAGGACAGGAGGAAGTCACAAGAATTCACCATGAATAATCAATGACTGTCAGTGAAGACAACTAACATGGCCTTTACTCAATTAAAAACACAAGCTTGAATGTCCTGTCTCATGAGGAACAAACTAAGAAGCTTAGTGAGTAACCCTAGATTTTAGTGATTAGCTACCACTCTTGAAGTATTTTCTGTTAATTCATAAACTTTCACTAAAACATTCATACAATAAACGAATGTGTGATTAATTTGAAGGATCTGATGGAAACTAAGCATACCCTGGAGGATTGCAATGGCTAGTCATTAATAATATTAATGTTACATATTAGAAATGCTTTACTTTAATTCAATGACACCTTTGAAGCATACCCATATTTTTATCAACTACTGTTCTAACAATTGCTGTGTGGTTCTTTAGTGAAACTATTATGCTCTTCAGATTGTTGAAGGATTTCTGCCAATTTTTATTTCCCCTCTGAGATTCTTTTCTATTTACTGTGTTCTGTAAGCAGATGCCCTTTTAGCTTCTCATGCCCTTAACCAAAAAAAACAAAAACAAAAACAAAAAAAAACCCAACAAAACAAAACCCACAGTGCCTCCTCACTATGGTTATTCTAAGACAGCACACTGAAGCTTATCAATCCCCAAAATATGACCAATAGCACAAATTAAATGCATATTAAAACACATAGCAGTGTTTTATAACACCACACACAAATACATATATTGCAGAAAATGGCTTTTAACTAATTGCTGATATATAGAGAGCCATTAAAAGACAGCATGCAAATGTTTATAGGTAAGTGAACTGCATTATAAAACTCCCCAAAGCAGGCACATGGAATGCTTTGTGGAAAGTAGAGAAATGGTCAGACAAGTTAAGGGTTAGCATGTGTAAAGAAGGTGATGTGAAGGTATGTTTGGAAAGGCTACATTGAAAAAATGCGAGAGAGCTAGGGAAGCGGTGCTCCCTGATCATGTTGACTTCACTTGTCCATACCGGTGCTCCCTGATCATGTTGACTTCACTTGTCCGTACTGTGGATGCAACCTTAGAGATCTAATGATTGTTCTATTTTCCCTAGTCATCTGAAACAGAACAGGTAGAAAAAAATAGTGACTGCATACCCGAGATAACCAATCTTTATGCCAGTGATATAAGATAACTGAATATGAGATGGTCTCCCAAAGGTATTTTTTTAAATGTATTCAATAATACCCAGTGTGTGTTTGCTCCCGACTGCCCAATTGTATGATATGTCTTAGAGTGGAGAGAATGGAAACCATTTTATGAAATTACTTGGAAGTTGTTAATAAATAACTACCACAAAGAAGTAATCTAATAAATGTTTACCTGTTTGAATATAAGGAGAAAACAGCCCTCATAAAGTGTATGTGTGTATGCTTGAAACGGATGGACCTCATGTTATGTTATGGCTGCTTTCTCAAATATTTCATTTTAAACAAGTTATTACCAATTAGGATATATTATAACCCCGAATCTAGCCAAGAAAAATTAGAAAAGAGCAGATGATAGCCAAGAATAGGAAAGTCCTCTAAAGGGCAGTCTAAATAAGAATGGGAAGCAGCTGTCTTATACAGATACTAAAACTGTTTCAGTAGAACAAATGATTATATATATATGCCTGTATTCAGTTTCCACTTATCTTATTGAGAAATTTTATTTGGCCTACAGTTTTCTTTCCTTGTAGTATCTTTATCTGGTTTTGGTATTAAAGTAACATTAGCTTCATAGAATGAGTTGGAAGTGTTCCTTCTGTTTCTCTTCTTTTTAATAATTTAAAAAGTTTTGGTTGTAGAATTGTGGAAGTCTGATAGTATTCTGCTGTCAATTCAGCTGAACTTGGGTCTTTTCTAGTCAGAAGGCCTTTGATTCCTGTTTCGAGCTCCTTATTGGTTATTTAAGTTATTGATCTCTCCTTGGTTTAACTCTAGTAGTTTTGATATATGCTAGAAATACAACTAGTTCTTTTAGATTTGTATAGGTTTTAAAAGGATTTATTTCTACTGTATGTCTTAATTTCTTTGTTGTACATGATAATATTTCTCTTTTCATTTCTTATTCTGTTAATTTTGGTAGTCTCTTTATTTTGTAAGTTTGGTCATGGGTCAGTTTATCTGGTTTGCCTTTGCAAAAGAACAAGCTCTCAGATTTATTGGTTCTTTGTATGCTGTTTCATATTATTTCTTTGTTTCTAATTATTAATTTCTATTACTTTTTAATTTTTTCTTCCCATCCACTAAATAGATTTGTTCTTATTTTTCCAAAATGCTGACTTGAATCATCAAGGCATTCATTTGTGGATTTGATGATTTTTTAATGTAGGATCTGATAGGTCTAAACTTCCCTCTTCATGGCTTTTACTGTGTGTACTATCTTGTATTGTATTTTCATTGCCATTTAAATTTTCACATTTTTATGGCTTTCTTGATTTCTCCTCTGACTCATAAATCATTCAGTAATGAGATTTTCAATCATCATGAGTTTGTATAATTACTTGAGATGTGTTTTCTACTGTATGTAAATGTTATTTTATTGATGTAAGACATGATTCACAGAATGATTTCAATTTTTCTCAATGTATTAAGATTTCTTTTATGTCTCAGTATGTGGTCTACTTTAAGCATGCTTTCCTGGGTTATTGAAGAGAATCTATATTCTTGTTGTTTGGGTGGAAGTTTCTTTAGCCATTCTTTAGGTCTACTTGGTATATGATGTCTTTTAATTATATTTTTTTCTGTTTAAATTTTTCTGGATAGCAATTCTATTCAATAAAGTAGGTTATTAAAATCACTCAATACTGTTGAGTTTGAGTTTGCCATTTTTGCCTAAGGCCACTAGTATGCTCTTTTGAAATTGTGTACAGCAAAGTTAAATGCATTATGTCCAGGATTGTAATATTTTTTGTGTGTGTCTTCATTGTCTCTTGGTTAGAATGAAATGTCCTTCTTTATCACTTTTTTTAAAAGAGTAAAATGTTTTAATTAACAAATTAAAATACATTTAAGACAACATATAGATAAATATAATTGGCTAAAGTTCAACTTTGATATCCCTATACAATTCTGCTGTATAAAAGTGTTTTCTTTATTGCAATTTTCTTTGAAGCACAAGAATGATGTAGTAACCAAGGTTAAATGTTGTTTCTAATATGAAATAAAACCAAAAACCTGAAATTCACCTTTTTTTGGAGGGGCAGGGTTCAAGACAGGGTTTCTCTGTGTAGCCTTGGCTGTCCTGGAACTAGCTCTGCTGATCAAGATGGCCTTGAACTCAGAAATTCACCTGCCTCTGCCTCCCTAGAGCAGAGACTAAGTGTGCACCAACACACACGGATGAAACTCAACTTTTTATATTACATGAGAGGAAAATAAATTCTACCTCTGCGTTGTGCTTTGTTGTCATTTCTAATAATCACATCTGTTCTTATTGGATGGTCATAAGATCTCAAAGGTAGTCAAGAATGATAAACATTTTTAAAATGATTTCTTGGCCATTTTTTTTCTCCAAAATCCCTGTTCAGTTCCATAGCCCATTTAAAAAAAAAAATCTGTTCTTTGTTTTCTTAGCATTCAGGTTCTTTGAGATTTATGTATTCTACATAATAATCTTCTGCAAGATGTATAAATGTCAAACATTCGTCCCCATTCTGTGGAATAATCCTTCATTTGATTATTTGATTACAGAAGTTTTAATCCTATAAAAATACCACTTGGTAATTGTTCCAATTTTTAGGGGAACCAGGGCCTTCTTCAGAATGTCCTTACCTGAAGCTATATGCTGACAGGTTCTCCCTGTTCCACCTCCTTGAAAGTTTCAGAGTTTCAGGTTTAACATTGAGACATTTAATCCATTTGGAATTCATTTATATAGAGAATGGAGATTAAAGTTTCATCTTCTCCCATGAACACATCCAGTTTTCCCAGATGCATTTGTTAAAGAGTTTTGCCCGATGTTAATTTCTGGCATCTCTGCCAAAAAATCATGTATCTGTAGAGGCATGGTCATGTCGTGTTCTTGATTGTATCATCCACACAGTGAGGCAGTCATGGTAGACACACAAAGTTCAAAATCATCCCATAAAGTGTATTTGTTAAATATGTGTGAAAACTCAGACATACAACAATAAGCCAATAAATACTAACCTTCAGCTAAAACCACCTCATCTTTTGTTACTCTGCTCCAGACTCCTTCTTCCATGACACTGAGCTGTCACCGTTAGACGTTCTTTATGCAACCGAACCATCACATAGTAGCTGCTTCTCTTTGACCACCAAGTCTCACCTCACCAAATCTGTCCAGGTTTCTACATACTTCTGGGTTTTTCTTGCTGTCCTTTTCACTACTTTGAGGTAACCTGGAATGAGGAGAATGAGAGTTGCTTTTAGTGGGCTGAGGATTTGTACTCCCCTACCCCTTCAAAATCAACAAAAGCTGCTGAGTCCCTGAATTTAAAAGTAGAACTTAGACCCATAATTATAGCTGTGGAGTTGAATAATTTTCAACATTTTTCCCTTTTCCTAAGTTTATCATCTCATAGTTGAAATCTACATTCCCAGTCTTCATTTCCAGTCATTTCACTGTGAAAAGTATAAATGTGTTTATACAGCATGTGTAATAACCACTAGCAGGATAAAGAAATGTAACTGCCCTACTATTTGGGTGTCTTCCCAAACATTCCTAGAAGAACCTGTGACAGTTTCCCTTGCGAACAAACCAGTTTCTAAAGCAAGATCTTTCCATTTTGCCCACCTAGAGGGAAGTTTAAGAATCCAGACAAAATCAACTCAAAAATGAATAATGTAAGGTTTTGCCATTTGCATGGAATGAAAATGGATCACCTTTTAAAACATCATTATTTATGAATTTGACTTTAGCTGCCCTGTGATTAAATCTTTTTTTCTTCTAGCCAAATATTTGTGACTTGAAAAATGGAACGAAATTTATCATCAGTTTGATATTGCCAGCAGTATATTAAGGAGAAAGGGCCGACCTCATTAAGGGAAGAGACAGTACAAGCAGAGCTTCAGGACACTGGTCACAACCACCCTCCTGATTTTACCCTGAGCTTCTGATTCCACTGGGGAATTTCTTTTGTATTAGAAGAGATTGTTGCTCAGTACAGACTAACACATGTGCTGAACCTTTTGTTCAACTATTAATGACATTAAACACATCTAATCTCCAAAGCATAGATTTATAAACACATAAAGTTATTTAAGGTTTTATATTTTATAAGGTTTTAAATGATTTGTCAACAGGGAAAGAAGAGTTAGTAGTGAGTTCTTCACCAGGGTGACACTGATATAGACATGCTGGATGACAGCTGGCATCTTGTACTTTCATTATCTCAACACCGACATGGTTTACTGTTGTTTTGGTTTTGGTTTTTTGTTTGTTTGTTGTTTTATTGTTTTTTTTCCTCCATACCAGTATCTTTCCTGGAGTGTTGCTGCTAAGCTAGCGGGAAAGCAGGTCAAGCTGTGATATCAAACTGGACCTCTTTGTAGATAAATAAGCTATTTCAAGCTGGTGAAAACAACAGTAGAAGGCCATGCCAAGATTCATAAGCTAACCTTTGGAAACCCTCATATATACCTCACATTAAAGCTACTAGGCAGAGGCTGCTCTTCTCTGCTCCTTGCTGGTTTTCAGAGGAAGGCATCTTCAGTCACACTCCAGGTGAATCTTTCTAATCTAACACGCTTTCTACTTAAAGAGAGAATCTGCTAGCTAAGTTGAAGTAACAACCCTCTATAACCAAATCACAAGATGGACATTCTATATTTTGCCATAGTCTATATTATAGAAGCAAGCCATGAAGTTCAAGCCACACTGAAGGTGAAAAAAACAAACAAACAAACAAACAATACCAGGAAAGTGATGATATCACTGGCAGCCATTTAAAAGATTATATACTAATGCAAAGCATACTATGTGTCATAAAACTGATCTGCATATTCCATCCCATTGAATTGAAATGTATATTGAACTTTTGAGTGAGGAAATGAATTATGCAAAAGTGGCCCTTGTCACAATGTTATAAAATCCACATTTGAAAGACAATTCAAAACCCTTACTAGATCTATGAACAAATTGGTTAACTTCAGGAACCCATTTTCCTTATATATGAAGCTGGGCACACTTTTAAATGTTGGTTCTCTTTTAGGATTCATCTCTTCTGGAAGTGAGACTTAGTTTTGCTCTTGCCCTTCTCGTAGGCCAAGTGATACAGATAGAGGTGAAACCATCTCTAGGTTCTGTAAGTTAAGCATGGGCATTAGAGATAGAACTGTTCACTTAAGGCCACAATGACTGGGTCAGGATGTAACACATGCCCTTCCTGTCCGTGAAAACAGGCCTAAGGCTTAAAACTCACTGTATTGCAGAAGGTTGTGCTTGAACTCCTGATGCACATGCCTTATAAGTGGGATTACAGGCATGTACAGAACAGTTTAAATGAAGCTAAAGCTCCGAGAATATATGCTTGGAGTTTCTTGTAGCCATCTGGTTTACTAAATGCCTATATGAGAAAATAAAGTTGATGAAAGCATTGAGTAATGGGGTTCAGAGAAAGAGACAAATTCCTGAAGATATTGAAAAACCTCGGTAGAGCCTTGCCTACAACATAAGAACATTACATTTCTTAGGAAACCTATTTGAATTGTGTTTGGGGCCTGACAAATCCATTCCACACAGCCCTATACATCACACAACTGACTGTCAGCAAATACATACTAAGTACAACACAAGAGAGAAGAACTAAAAGATAATTAGCATCAAGATACGAGGAGCAGGGACTTAGATCACATTCTTGCCAGTTATTCTTCCTTTACCCTAAAATCCTGTGGTTGGCTTCTTCCCAGGATGCCTTTTGAGGCTTCAATTTTGATCCTGTGTCCAAGATATTCAGAGATGGCTTAGGTGCCTCTCTTCTGTTCATTCATGGTTGCTCCCATCTCACTGCTGGGTAGGTGGGCTGAGCTTGTAAAACTCTATCTCTCAGCAGCCTCTGGCACAGGAAGTTAGCCCATAGAACTTTCAAAAGAAAAAAAATCACCCAGAATATAAGACCCAGAGCAGGAAGCAAAAGTAATGAAGGAATGTCCTCAGCTTTCACAGGAAATTATTTTCACTCCACCGCTATAAAAAGTAACAGATTTGACCCTTCATCTCTCCCTACCTCCTTCTCTGCTAACCTCTGAATATAGGCAATGGGGAGCAGGGGCCAGACTGAGGCAATGAAAGACAGGCTGCCTTTCATGAAAACCATCACTAGAAACCACTGGTCACAGCCAGAGGCCCCAAGAACAGTTAAATCGACTGAGGTACTGAATTGGACAGTTTTGAGTGAAGGAATCCAAATTCTTTCTTAGCAATTACAGGAACGAAGCATCTTTTTCCCATAAGAAACTACAGACTTGGGAGAAAATGTAATTTCTAGCTAGTTTTCACAGGATATTGTGATGGTTTATCAAAGGAAATTCTGTAAGTTTATGTAAATACTTTGATTCTATCCCCATGCTATTTTAGGATTGAATAGTAAAGAAATGCTATAGACCTACAAATGTTCTGAGACACTAAGGTGGAGATCCCAAGACTAAATCTGAATATTGCTCCTTTGAATTTTTCTTTGCAGACCTGTACAGCTATCATGCTCATTTGCAAGGTTCAACTGAGGAAAGATCAAATTATCATATTGAAGAAAGGATGAAGTGGTAGGAGATGATCTAGGGTCAGTGTGTAGGATAGATGCTGACATGACACAGGAGGCCAACGTGTGCAAAACCAGGGGCTCACTCTTATTCCCTTTATAATTTCGTTTCTCTTTGGTCCATGAGGACTATCTCAGTCACTTGGCTTTTGCTGTGATTAAACACGGTGACAAAAATGACTTAAGAGAGAAAGAGTTTATTTAGACTTGCATTTAGTACCAGAAAGATAAAGTCCATCATGGTGGGTACACATGGCAACAGATGTGGAAGGCATGATAAGAGCAGGAAGCTTGGTGATCACATTGCAAAACCTCAAGCATCACCCCATGTTACATACTTCCTATAGTAGATCTCCACATGCTAAATGTTGCACAGCCCAGAAACAGTGTGTGTCAGGTGTTTAAACATATGAGACTATGAGTTGGCAGTGTCTAGTATTTGTCATATACATGAATGAATGGCTAGTTGAATAAGTAACTGCCTCTTCAAAACCAGATAAGCTTCTATACAGAACCAGTTTAGAATCAATGAATGACTGTATTTACAGTAAGACAAATATTTAAATACCCATAAATGATATAGAATTCTAAAATACCCCTAAGCATTTTAATAAATAGATGACTGAACTAAAGGGATGGCTCAGTGGCTAAGAGCACTCACGGGCCACTCTTGCAGAGGACCTGGATTCAATTTCCCAGTAACACATAGCACATCACAATTGTCCATAACTCCAGTTCTCGGAGAGCTTATGCCCTCTCTTGGCATAGATGTACATATAAGCAGGTTACTCATACACACAAAAATAAAAATATGTAAAAAGAATTGTCCCGGAAGTGTTAATAAACAGATGATTCCTGTATTTATTTTTTCTAAAGCTTGATTATAAAGAACTTTCAAATAAAAAAAAAAATGTAGCAATTAAACCAGTAATGACACTTCAGTTAGAAGAAAACCTGAGAAAGCATATAAAGTTAATTGCATTTCTAGTTTAAACTTTGACATGGATTTCTTTTTGTGGTGGCTAAGTACATAAAAGTATATTTGACAGTGAAATTATAAAATCCAATATGAAGTTCCACAGCTTCAGAATGGTTCTTCTAACTGAACAGAAGTTCACTGTTCATTGAGATGTATAGATTTGGGTCTGCTTAAATAAATAATTTTTTAATGTCAGAATTTGTACTTTTTAGTTTACAGGGTACTTTAGTATTTGATATGTGCTTTTTTAAAAAATTTTTGAGACTATAATAGAATTGCATCATTTTTCCCTCCCCTTCCCCTTTTCAAGCCCTCCCACGGAACACCTTTCCTTGGGTCTCTTTTAAATTCATGTCCTGCTTATCTTTAATTGCTATATTTATATCAATTAACTATATTTATACTGTATTTATAATATATTATAAATAAAGTTTATAATAATATATGTTTATAATATATAATATAATTAAATATATATTTTTAAATATGTATTTAATTTTTTTTTCTCCTCTATCTATAGAATGTTGCACACATTATACAGGGCTGACCATTTGATATTGGATAGCCAATTGGTGTTGTCTTCCCTGGAGAAGACTATATTTTCTGTTCACAGCATTCCTTAGCTGTGTGGGGGACTGTCTCTAGAAATGAGGTTCCTGTGTTTTCCTCGTCCACATTCGCATGTCTATTATTGTCATCCTTCTTCTGGTCATGTTTAGGGAGCCACGTAGGTGAGACTTCACGAGTGCAGAATCTGAAATTCATAAGAGATATAATCCCACAACAGATTCATTTCTCTGGCTCTTACAATCTTCCCTCCTGCTTTTTCCCAATGATCCTTGAGTCTTGATAACAGGCATAGTATTGTAGATGATTCTGTTGAGACGGGGCTCCGCAACTCTGAATTTTGATTGGTTGTGGGTTTTTTTGTAATGGTTTCCATATGTTGCAAAGAGAAGTTTCCTTGATGAGGCGTGGGAACTATACTTTCGTGTGGATATAAAGAGAAATATTTACAATGTAGTATTTGGGGAGGAGCATACTGATTTAGTAAAGTGGTGATTGAAGTTTGTCCTCTAAGATTCATGACTTCACTAGCTCTGGGTAGTTGGCTATGTTTTCAGAACCAGGAATCATGTCACACTTGTGCATTGGGAATTAAGTCAAATTAGAGAGTTTTTGGTTACTATCAAAGAATGTGTGCCACTACTGCACTTTTGGGGTTATCTTGGTGGTCATTAATGTGGTTCATATGTGTCATACTTGGGTAGAAGTGTTTGTTACTTCCATTCTTTGGAAGTCTGCATGGCTCCTTCTGGTACCATGAAGGCTAGTCTTCATAGATGAGGTTTTGAGGTAACATCTAGCTTAAGGGGGTCTCTGGGCCCTGTTTGAGGTATGATTTGACCATCACAAACTTATGAGCTGACTTAGCCACCTATTTTTTTCTTATACATTTTGTTTCAGTAGTGTTGAGGTTTGTTCTTTTGCTAAAACAATGCTGTAATGTAAAACAGTGTTGTAATGCTAAATTCCTTATGGCCTGGTAGCCCCCAGGGATGAAAGAATCTGTAAATACACAAGTGTTGCCCCCAACTTATTCCTGATTGGTGAATAAAGATACCTACGGACTATAGCTGAGCAGAGGAGAGACAGACAAGGTTTTGGGGTTCTGGGCTTGGGTCAGAGGAGACCATGAAAGACGAAAGAGGAAAGTAGAGAGAGAAGAGACTCCATGGGTTAGATACGTTATGAATACATGGCCATGAGGGCTGGCTTTGAGTTAAGAGCTCCTCAGATAAAGCATGGCAAATTATAATTCTGGTTTATTGAAAGGGAAAATAGATTCTAATAGCTTAGAAGGTAGATACTTGCCCAGCTCTAGTGTTGATTAAGGCTTATTATAAATATAAAGGCTGTGTATCTTTTATCTGGAACTGAGTGATCAAAGGCCAGCTAGAAAATGCCATTCAAGATTAAATGATTTCTACAACACAGTAGCAATTTGTTTCAGATTCCTTATGATATGATTGACTCACCTGCTCTCAGAAGCTCACAATCCAATGAAGAATATACAGATAATTACATAAAGTATGCACTTAGTTAAGCAATTATGACAAAATGTGGTAGGCATTAATGGAGGAACCAAGATATCACAAATAGTTGTTGAGTACTTTGCTCATGGGAGCCAGAGAAGATTCATCAAAGTGACAAGTTAAAGGTAACAAAGGAATCTGGCAAATATCCAGTTAAAGAAGAGAAACCAAAGACCATGTGCTGACATCACAGAGAAGTTTATTTCCATGGAAGACACATCACAAAAGATAATAATAAATACGATAGAGAGTGATCAAGGAAGAGACTCAGTGTCAGCTTCTATTCCACACCTATAGAGCCACAGACACACACAGACAGACAGAGACACACACATACACTTATACACAGACGCAGACACACATACAGACATAGATGCACACACAGACACACAGAGAGACATACAGACACACACAAACAGAGACACAGACACAGATGCACACAGACATACAGGAACATAGACATAGACACAGACACAGATACACACACACACATACCTACAAATACACAGAGACACACAGACACAAATAGGCACACATGGACACACACAGACACACATATATACATACACAGAGACATACAGACACACCAACACACACAGAGATGCACACACACATACACAGATATAGATACACACAGAGTCATATAGACACACAGACACATACACAGACATACACGTACAGACATAGACACACACATACACATATACAGACAATAAAGACACACAGAGAGACATATAGACACAGACACATACATATACACAGGCAGACAGACAGGCAGGCAGACAGACATGTGAATGAGGTTTGGTTTGGGTAAGATGTTCAGATTTGCATGTTATTTTCCCTGTTTCCCAGAAGGGAAACTTGACCTGACTCTCTTTATTCTAGCCATGGGGAAAGCATGGAGGCAGCCAAGTTTATGCTGGACTGGAAATTAAATGTCAAATGTCAAGAGTCTACTTCCTGCTTGCTGTTTAATCATTCGACATAATTTTTGTCATGTGAAAAAAAGAGTTCATTATAATCAGACTGAAATCCATGTACCTGAAAACCTTTAGAAGGGAACTCAGAGGGGGAGAAACACGACTGACTAGCAGATACAAAACAATTCTTATCAGTTCAAATCTGTTTTACATTTCATTCCAGACTCTGTGAATTAGCACCACAACAATGAACCTTTGTAAATTAATGAGGGTAACAGCAGGGAAAGAATCAATCAGCCACTCTTGTTCCTGAACCTTCCTCCTGGTAACAACCTAAAGTGAACCTTGGAGTCAAGACCTCAGACTAATAGCCTGCTTTCTTACCCTTTGAACAGAACAATTAAATAATCACATTCCTCTCAGCCCATTTCCTGAATGTATTAATTAGATTAAAGCACAACTTGTCAGCCTCTCCTAAGAGGAAAGGGTTTGTTGGATCTGATTTCTCTTGCCCTCCAGCTTCCAACAGCATGGACAGCTTTCAAATGGGGAGGGGCATTGGTGCCTGGACAAGAAAACTGCTGTGCTGTATAGTTGCTATTCTTTCCCCTGGACTAGCTCACTCACTTCTTCCATCCTAACTCCTCTACTATGGCATGTACATGTTTTTATTAGAATCCATTCTCCTAGAAGTTTTAGTTGTGTTATGAAACCTCCCTGAAAATACAGAAGCCACTTGGTAGCTCTATGGAGTTGAATTTTGACATCCCATCCATCTACTCATCTGTCCATCCATCTATTCATCCATCCATCTACCCATCCACTTATCCATCCATTTATTCATTCACCTACCCATCCATCCACCCCCCCATCCATTCACAATTTAAGGCACCAGTTCTGCAAGTTCCTATCTGTGTGAGCAGATACAAATTACTGTACTCTCTGTACTTCTGCTTCTTTGTCTACAAAATGGGTATAGTAACAAGCTATACCTGTGTGGTTTCTGTGAGGGATCTTGAATTCATTGCTTTAAAATGCTTCAATTACAATCTGGTTGATTTGATGAGGCATTTCCCAGTACTAAGATTATAGGATTTCAAATATCAACATGGATCTATTTCTGCCACAAAATTTTAAAGCACCAAGCCAAAATGCTCACACACTAGATTAAATGAAGTAAGAGAAGCATGTGGTACTCCAAAAGTGCAGAGGGTGAAGGGTTGGAGCCAGGCTAGGTGCTGCCTGCCCAGACTTCTGCAAAAGCCTCTTGTAATGGTCTGTGGAGGTTTCACCCTTCATTCAGCTAAGTGGTACATTCTTCTGGAATTTCAACCGAAAATAGTATATCTAATACTATACCATTCTGTTGGGTTTTTTCTATCACTTAGCTTTACAATACCTATCATTAGTTAGCAATATATTCTATATTTATCATTTCATTTGGTTATAGCAACTGTTTACAAGATAATCATAGACAGTTGCAGGAAATGCAAATGCTAAGTCCTTGTTGCTGTCAAAGGAAATCAGAATCTTTGAGAACAGGCTTCAGAAACTGTTTTTGTTTGTTTGTTTGCTTGTTTGCTTGCTTGTTTTTGCTGTACATGGGATCAAGCCTTGTACATGCTAAACAAGTAATCTACCATTAAGCTTCACCCATACTCTTGGTCTTTTGAGACAAGGTCTTCCCTGTGTAGCTCAATCAGGCCTAGAACTTGCTATTTGTCCTGGCTAGACCTCAAACCTGTCTTTTTTCTGCCTTAGATTCCTGAATGCTCAGCCACCATGCTCAGGCTACAACCTGGGTTTCAAAGGTAGAGATTAAGTGATTGGAATTCTCAAGCAAGCTTGAGAAATATTTGACATTGTCCATCTCTACTAGAGAATAAAAGCTCCTTAAAGCAAGGACATTTTTTAGTCACCTCCATTTGTACCCAGTACTTGAAATTTAATTGATATGCATTTAATAGTTGGGTGAATAAAAGAACAAACAATAGCTCTTTCTTACTGGGTCCTTAAGCCTGTTCCCTGCAAACCAACTCCATTTTCCTCTAAACTTTCTGAGATATATAATTTCAAAGGCAAAAATGTCAGTGTTGATGTCAAAAGTCAAATGATTTATATTCAACTTCAGAGATGGTGGAACACATGTGTGTGAGAGTGCACACGCACCCCCACGCTCACACACTCACACTCACATACACACTCATTGCTTTCCTGGAAAAGATACTTAGAAAATGCTTCATATTTATTTAGTGAAGTACAAGTATAGATAAAACATTATTGGAAGTTCATCAAAGTCCATCATTTGAGCATAAGTGCTGAAGCTGCTTGATGATGGTCTGGAGAGCCAAAAAGAAATAATTTGAGAAAAAAAAAATAAACCCATGTGCAGCAAGAGGCTTTTGCGACAAGGGATTCTTATATGGGTCAAGAATATCTATGTATCCATTACAATAGTACATACATATCCACGGAAAGGAAGAACAGAGGGACTCGTGATGGAAAGGTAGACATAAGCTCTGTACATCTGTAACATTATTTTCCCCCAATAAGCTATTGTGCCATCTCTCTCACATGTTGAACACCATCAAATCCCATAACATGAACTATCTTGTAGTTCTGAGGTGCATCCACAACCAGTCAAGAAGGCAAAAATAGGGGATCCAAAATGTTTCCCCACCCAGGGTGTGTGTGTGTATGTGTGTGTGTGTGTGTGTGTGTGTGTGTGTGTGTGGTGTGTGTGTGTGTGTGTGTGTGTGTGTGTGGTATTTAAGTGTGGTGTGGTTTATGTATCTGTGTGTGTGTGTGTGTTTGTGTGGAGTGTGATATGTGTGTATGTGCAGTATGGTGTGGTATGTACATCTATGTGTGTGTGTGTGTGTGTGTGTGTGTGTGTGTTTAGGGATGAAGATGTTAAATGAGGCTGTGAGTCACATTAAAGTCCAAGCCTTTAGCAGAAAAGGAAAGCATTAGACACAAAGCAACTAGCTCTAAATGACATAGTGATCATTTGCCTTGTCCACATCTCTTTCTTGCACTGTACATTTAGTCAGAGGCTTGACAGGCCATAGCAGCAAGTTTAGTTACTGCTCAAATGTTTGTTCTTTGCACCTTTAAACTTTACATTACATTTACTTCAATCATTTATTATTTTGCATGCATGCAACAGATTCCAAATATATACAATTTTTTTAGTAAAAAATGCATAAAAATCCCTCATATGGTATTACTCTTTTAGAGAATCCTCATATGGATTTTTTTTGAATGGATGCACTAGATTGTTTTTAAATATTGTCTTTGCTTTTTCTTGCTGCCATAAAACATCATGTCCGAAAGAAACTTGGGGAGGGAACCCTTTATTTTATTTATACTCTATTTAATAGTCCATCATAGAAGGACATAAAGGCAGGAACTCAAATACAGAAACCTGAGAGCAGGAACTGGTGAAGAGACCACAAAGGAATGTTGCTTGCCCCCCCCCCATCCTGTTTTCTTATAGCATCTAGAAGCTTTAGCACAGGGGTGGCAAGCCCACAGTGAGATACTCCTCTTACATCAATCACCAATCAAGAAGATGCACCACAGGCTTGCCTACAGGCCAATCTGGTGGAAGTATTTTCTCAGCTGATGTTCCCTCTACCAATATGACCTATGACCTGTGTCAAGTCGACATAAAGACAATCCAACACACACATAAGTGCATGTGCTCTCTCTCTCTCTCTCTCTCTCTCTCTCTCTCTCTCACACACACACACACACACACACACACACACGTACGCACATCACCCCACTAATTAAACAAGATCACTCACTAACTAAGCTAAACACTGCATGGGGATGGGGTTAAAGAAGAGTACATGAATACTATTTCTGTATAATGAACACTGTCATTCTAAGACTGTAGATGTAGCTCAGTGGTAAAAAATGGAAAGTTCTACCACTCACAAAACCCTGGGTTTGATCTCCAGTGATATAAAAATAAACAAAGACCTAGTTTTCTCTTCCCAGCCTCAACATAATACCACATGTTCACCGCAGAGAGAAAAAACACTGAAAACCTTCCCACAGATGACATTCTCATACTAGACACATTGTCCTGTAAGTGGCTAGGAGAAAGACAAAAATGACACTTTAAGTAGCAGTGGCTGTTTGTGAGATAGAAACTTGCTTAGTGTTCAGTCCATGAGACTGAGATCCAAAACTACTACATAGCTACCACTTGTGAGTGTCAATGTGTGCTAAGAACAATGCTGTTTGTGTACAAGAGCAAACCATAGGAAATATCACAAATAAATGACACTTGCTTCTCTACTTTTATCCTATTTTCATGCATCTGACCCACTCTACGTTAAACAAGTCAATGCTTAAACAACAGCTATAAGAATAGAAAGTTCCCTAACTCTTGAGACCCCAAGTTTACATAGGGTCACCGAATAAAAACCCAAGCCTTAAACATCATTTCCATGTTAACTTGGTGAATATTCCTAATTGGATTCATTGACCATGACCACTCTAACCCCCTAATCATCTGGCTATGTCCTCTACCTACTTTGAAGATGGTCATAATAGGGATTCAGTGATTCTGATCACTCATGTAAAAGAAGGAAGGCATTCTGGGGGAGACGACCAAACCAAGTAAGCAAGTAGTCTTATTCAGAGTGGATTTTACATTTGAGCAATGCAAAGACTTTTATTAAAAATCAATGATCCCAAATTTGTAAGGTTTCTTAATTAGCTTCTCAGGTTCATGGAGTAATGGCCACTAAGATGAGGTAGTTTCTGGTACCCTAAAGAGATTATGTTCACATAACAATTACTCTTTACACAACAGCTGGATTACTGGGAAGGTAGAGATGTGTGACATGCACTAGGCATAGTCTTTATTTAGCTTCTCAGTATAGACCCTTCCCTGCATTACTTTAGATGTTTAAATCATATATTAACCCAGACATGGGAGAAGTATCATTTCTACTTTATAGAAGAGTCAGCACCCTGCATACATGAAAAGCTGAGTTTCACTGTACCACATATCAGTGTTTCCTGACTGAGAATCACTTGCAAAGTTTTACAATAATGCCCACTTCTAGTCGTACTCCAGACCAATCAAGTTAAAAGCTGAGCATGGCTCAGACAGGTGTCCTGTAGAAGTTCCTCCCCTCAGTAATTCCAAATCCAGTACAAATTTGAAACCACTGTACTGCCAGTTTATCTGTGTTATTCAATATTTTCTTCTTCTCTTTCTTAGGAAGGACACTTACTCTGATTGTGAGAAAGGTCACATCAATGTTACTGATATATAGTCTGATATAAATGTGGCCTGGACTTCAATACAGCTGTTAGGAGTCCTTGTTTATGATGATGACACTCCAAGATCAACTTGAGGAATATCACTTAATCAGATACCTTAAGTTCTTTGCTTTTCTTAATTCAGAGTTACAGAAATGGGAATGGATACTAACATATTTATTAAACATTCGATCATTGAACTGCCAAAATAATAGTACATTTCAGAGAGGTCTTTAAAAGTCTCATTCCCATTTCAACAGGAAGTAATAACTGGGCAAAGAAAGATGGTAATGAGTGATAAGAAAAATATTTAAACCTGCAAATTAAACCCTTAAAATGATAATAAATTATCATCATGGGATGAAATGAGATTAAGATAATGTGTATATTTTCAATAGCCAAAATTAAAATTTTCTTAAAATTATAAATAAATAAATATTTTAATAACTGAAAGATCTCTTCAACAGATATATACAAGTTTCTAGGGCTGAGGATATGGCTCAGTTGGTTATGTGCTTGCCATGTAAAACTGAAGACTTAAGAACTGACTTTGAACCTGCAGAACCATATATGATAGTACATACATTAATCCCATAATAATTCTGCTGGGGAAGCAGAAACAGGCCAACTTCTGAGGCTCCCTAGCCAGTCCAGCTAGCCTGCTTGGTGACAGTCCCTGTTTCAAACAACAAAGTAGATGGAGCCAGAAGAATAACAATCAAGGTAGGTATCTGTACACTCCACAAAGATGTATACACTTGCATGCATATGCACAGACACATATTCACCAGTTTGCATGAACACCTGCACGTGTGTGCACATGTGACACACATTCATGCACGCACACACACACACACCCAAAAGACTAAAGGTAACTTAGATGTCATGGTTTCAGAGATAAGGTATGTATCTGCTATAACAGAGGCAAAATCAATGAGAGTGAGAAAGAAATGGATAGGCAGGAACACACGGAGAGAGGACAGAAATATAAACATAGGCAGGAACAGAATTCATCATACGTTCTGGTATGACTGCTAACAGTTAATGCCAGCCTAATCTGGGTAACACTGCATTTTGTTCAGAAAATATAAACTAGCTTAGTCCTTGTAATAAATGGAACAGATTATGAGGCAGGATCTAAAAACAGAATTGATAGTTCTTGGATATTTGTTAAGATTTTGGAGAATAGTTTAGACAGCCCTAGCATCATAATTCATTCTACAAAACAATGTTCTCACTGGCTTCTAGTTGGTATACCCAGCAAATATGTTTTCTCCTTTGTGTTACCATGGTAACGCATAGGGATTTTTGTTCTGAGAGTTAATGTGTTGGAATCTCCACCAAAAGGGAGGAGCAACCACTAAGTAATGATTCTGATATTGTGACATGATACAGAAGGCATATGCCATGGGCCCTTAGGGACATTAGAAGGACCTTCTTAGGGAGCTGGAACCAGAGGTCTTCCAAAAAGGCTCCTAACTTCAGGGAAATTCTTACTTTATGTTTTATGTTAAGTCTAGTGAAACTTGTCAGTTTCTCTCAGTCTAACTAACATCCATACCCAGGGTCAGAGGTAGAACAGTCCATAGCATTTCCGTTATATGAGTCATAAACTCCCTTTAAGAGGAAACACGAGCTTTTACTCAAAGCAAAGAGTCTCCACAGCAATAATGGGGAACCAAATTCCGTATATTTAAAAAGAGTTGAACATCAAGCCAAGTCGATTGTCTAAAGTTTAGCCATTCCTGGTATCTTAGTCAGGGTTTCTATTCCTGTACAAAGATCATGACCAAGATGCAAGTTGGGGAAGAAAGGGTTTATTGGACTTACACTTCCATGTTGCTGTTTATCACCAAAGGAAGTCAGGACTGGAACTCAAGCAGATCAGGAAGCAGGAGCTGATGCAGAGGCCATAGAGGGATGTAACTTACTGGCTTGCTTGTTTCTCCTGACTTGCTCAGCCTGCTTTCTTATAGAGCCCAAGACTACCAGCCCACAGACAGTACCACTCACGAGGGGGCCTCCCTCCTTGATCACTAATTGAGAAAATGCCTTACCACTGGATCTCACGGAGGCATTTTCGCAGCTGAAACTCCTTTCTCTGTGATAACTCCAGCTCGTGTCAAGTTGACACAAAAAACTAGCCAGTACACCTGGCAAGAGTCCATGATAAAAGACAAACTGCCACAAGCAAATGATAAAGAAATTTTAGGGTATATAATGGGATAAAATATACTCTCTAGAGAAAGCAGGGTCAAGCCTTGACCCAGGAAATCTCAAAAGGTGATCTTATTTGGAAGTAGATACTTTGGAGGTGTTACCAAGTTAGCCTGAAGTCACAGTGGGTGAGGATAGACTTCAAGTACATTGAGTGCTATCCTTCTGGAAAGAAGAAAGAATGCACAGAGAAACAATGAGAGAAGAGCATGTAAAGACATGGGCAAACCTGCTACGGAATAGTGAATTGAGACTAAAGAAAGATTTCCCCTCATCTCTCTCACAGGAATCATAGCCCTGCTAAAATCTTGACTAGAGATGTTAAACCTCCATCTTGAAGTCCACTGTTATGTCATTCCTGAGAATGTAATATAGACCAGAAGTGATAAAAATCTATAGCCAACATAGAGCTAGTAAGGGGGCAGGTTTTACTTACTGGGTTGTATTTTGTTGGATACCCACTTTAGGGAGCTTCAAGCACTCACCATACAGCATTATATTTTTTCATTTGTACTTTCCAACCCTGATAGCCAAAACTATGTCAGTTTGCTCATGGGTTATCCCCAAACCCAAACCCAGTGACTGTCATATGGGATGAAGTCAATACATTCATCCAATTGAATCAGTAAATTGAGCTGGGACACAGGCAGAGGTGATATCAGATATACACAACAATCTCTTTCTGATACTGATTTTTCATGCTATTTAGGTGTGGTGCAGTGGTCTGTGAAAGGCAGTCTGGCACCTGGTTGAGCACAGGTGTAAATTCTAGGCAACCCAGCGGAACAATCCGCAAGGGACTGGAAAATCTTATGCCAATGCTCCCAGGATACTTTTGGCTCCCGTCACGGTCGCGTACCACCCCTCCTCAGGTAGAGGTGTGGCCATGCCTCAGGTAGAGGTGTGGCCACACAGACCCAAGCCATCCCCATGTTAATGAGACACCTATTGGCTTAGCCACGCCCCTTCCCAGTTACTATATCTGCCTTGCTTCTCCCAGAGGGGCAGGGGTACAGTTACATCCACGCCACTCTCCACAATGAAAATAAACATCTTAGAATTATAGACTGTCTCTTCAGCTGGACCCACTGTGGGAAGTGAGGGATCCAGGCCTCAATTAAGGAGTGGCATCTAATCTCTCACCGAGGGCTTCCCAGTGCTCCCAGACAGTACCCATTCACCCAAGCCTAAGCAACTGGGTCCCATGGCGGAACACCAGCTGTGCTCTGCAGCCCATTCTGTTCCCAAGTCCTGAGGTATCTGGCTGTGTCCGAGATATTCAACCACGGGAACTCCAGAGCCAGCTGTGGAGTTCTCCCAGACAGCTCCCTCTTCTACCCACAGGCTGTGTCTCTGCAGAAACCTCTCACACTGCCTGGCCAGTCTGTCAGACTGTAGAAGAGTTTGTCACCACTTTCCACCTGTCTCCTGTCCCACCCAGAGCCTCAGCGCCCAGGATAGACACATGGGGCTTCATTCCACTGCACCAGACTTGGTCCCACATTTAGGCAGAAATCTGCTTGTTAAAATATTCAATTTCTCAGCAGACTCCATATTTTCTACTTCCATTCTGCTAGCATGTGGATGTTGTGATATGCCTAAGGAAGCAGACACAAGCTATACACTGTTTCTGAGGCAGGCAGAGCTGGTATCTCAAAGGATTCCTGCATTACTGATGCCAAGGGTACCACAGGCTGCACTGGCACCATCTAGGATGTGCAACCTGGATTCTGCCTGCCCGTGGGATTCATTATCCTCACTATTCACAGGCCTCTCCCTTTCAAAAGCCAGTGGCTCTGATGGATGAGATGGTCTCTCCCAGGGGCTCTGATGCTTGGGCTGTGATTTTGCAAGTCTAGCAAGAACTGGCTTTCATTTCAAGCACGTCTCAAGGATGGAGACTTTTAGAGGGGAAAGCAAATTTGCAAACGAGGAAAGACTCCAAAACTCCAGATAATAAATGGACCTTAAAATAAGTTTTATGTGCCTCCTTTCAACACTCTGCCTGTCTGACATCATTAAGTCAGTACCTGCTTAGCAGGCTTGAACAACTCTGTCCATAATAAATAAAACAGTGTTTTTTTAGAAATTATATCCTTTGCATGGTTGATGTAGAAAAGTGAGGGTTAAACAGCCAATTGTTTTATCAAGTAGAGCAAGGATACATGGAAAATAAATGAGAGGATTTGTGTGTTCATCATACAGATAATGCACTGATCATAGCTGGCCAAACTGTGCCCTTGTATAGATGTGGCAAGCCCAGCCTTTTCTTTATCCTTGGCTCTTCCAGATAATATGACTATTACCTCAGCCAGATATAGTCCTCCAAACTCCTCAAGGTTACTTCAGCGTACCTATTTAAATCAGAAGACTAAATATGGTTATCACTTTTAGTCTATATTAACTAAGCATAAGTGATTTTTGACATTATAAAAGTGTAAGGTGGGAAGATAGATCAGAAGCTAAATAGCACTTGATGCATAAATGTGAGTACTTGTGTTCAAATTCTAAGAACCAATATAATGTTTGGGCATGCAGCATGAGCACCTGTAATCCAGACTGCTAGAAAGGGATGGGAGGTTCTGGCAAGAGAGTCCTAGGAAGCTTACAATCTAGCTGCCTAGATTGTAATATGCAGCATGGAAATAACAAAAAGACATTGCCTCAAACAAGGTGTACAAACATTTGAGGGTGCCTTCTGAACACACACAAACACACACACACATGTGTACATACATACATACATACATTGTACATACAGACTGAAGTTATATCAAATATTTAGATAATAATATAAAATTATAGATCCTACATTTAGTACATTTTAAAAGTATATTTTTATTATTCTAGATGTATAAATATACCTAAAGCTCAAAGTGAGGTAAGAAATGAAAATGTACATATCATTCAAATAAACTGCCACAAATGATATGATTCTTTATTTCAACAATTTTTTCTTATAAGGTATATTCATATATTATTCTCAGAAATAACATTTAGTCAGTATTATATTGAATAGTAAGTTAAAGAATGTGAATTGTCACCTTTCTTACATGTAAAAAGAGTCCAATAACATTTATGATTGTGTTGTTTCTAATCTTATTTACATGGGCAGACTTCTTTAGCATCTACTGAATTGAAGTGTAAAGCATAAGAAATCATACTTTGCTTTCTTGGAGCTCAAAATTTGGAAGAAAAATGAACACTGCCATCAGTCTGTCCAGTTGATACTGTTGAAAAGAGTAATAGACCAAATAAAGAGGCACCATGCCTGGCCAAGTGGCTGGATAATAAGGATAATCAAGAGAGCAACATTTCAACCAAATGCCTCCCAGCTCTCCTGTACACCTTCGGTAACTTCTGATCACCTGCTAGAGTATCTTGAATCTCTTATTTATACTGCATCTTAACAAAAGTTAAATGAAGATCAAGAAAATAATTTAAATAGACCTATAACCCCTAAGAAAGTGTAGGCAGACATTATAAGATGCCCAACCAAAAAAAGTTCACATCCAGATGGCTGTATTGAAGAATTATATCAGAATTTCAAAGAAGAGATAATATGAACACTCCTCAAACTATTCCACAGAATAGGATCAAAAGGAACATTGACAGCTCATTATATGAGGCACACTTACCCTGATACCTAAACCATGCAAAGATACAACAAAGAAAGAATTTCAGAATAATTGTCATTATGAACATTTATGCAAAAATATTCAATAAATTACTTACAAATTGAATTTAAGAAAACATTAAAAGCATCATCCACCTAGGGATACAGAGGTGCTTCTATATATGAAAATCCATCAATTTAATCTACCATATAAACAAACTGAAAAAAGAAAGGCACATGATCTTCAAATTAGATGCTGAAAAAGCCTTTGACAAAATTTAACACCCCTTTGCGTTAAAAGACTTAGAGAAAGGGATAAAAGGTGCATACAAAAATACAAAAAAGGCAATATATAACAAGCCAATAGTCAGCACCAAATTAAATAGATAGAAACGTAAAGCATTTCCACTAAAATTGGGGGACTAGACCAGGCTGCTTACTATCTCCATATCTATTTAATACAGTACTTGAAGTTTTAGCTAGAGCAATAATACAACTAATAGAGATCAAGGGGTTAGAAATTGGAAAGGAAGATATCAAAGCATCACTATGCATTGTTTATATGATAGTGTACATAACTGATCCTAAAATTTGTACTAGGGTACTCTGACAGCTGACAAATACCTTCAACAAAGTGGCTGGATACAAAATTTAAAAATCAGTAGCCCTTCAGTGTATAAAAGAACAATATCCTGAGAAAGAAATTAGAGAAACAAATCCTTCACAATGGCCACAAATAGTATAAATATCTTGGTGTAACTCTAACCAAGCAAGTGAAAAAGCTGTTTGACAAGAAATTCAAGTGGCTGAAAAAATAATTTGAAGAAGATATAAAGAGATGGAAAGATCTCCCATGCTCAAGAATTGGTACAATTAACGTAGTAAAAATGGCCATCTTACAAAAAGCAATCTGCAGATTCAATGTGATTCCAATCAAAATTCCAAGACAATTCTTTACAGACCTTGAAAGAACAATTTTAAACTTCGTATGAAAAAAAAAAGAGAGAGAAAAAAATCCAGGATAGCTGAAAGATGAAGAAAATGTGGTATATACACAATGGAATTTTACTCAGCTATTAAAAACAAGAATATCATGAA
The DNA here is from genome assembly GCA_019843965.1 of Rhynchomys soricoides. Taxonomy (NCBI): domain Eukaryota; kingdom Metazoa; phylum Chordata; class Mammalia; order Rodentia; family Muridae; genus Rhynchomys; species Rhynchomys soricoides. The sequence continues at coordinate 1,803,542 of JADRCH010000060.1, forward strand.
ATTTTCAGGCAAATGGATGGGACTAAAATATACCATCCTGAGTAAGGTAACCTAGACCTAGAAAGACACATACCGTATGTACTCACTTATATGTGGATAGTAGCCATAGAGTACAGGATAACTGTACTATAATCCACACCCAAAGAAGCTAACAAGGAGGGCCCAAGGGAGGGTACCTGAAACTTACTCAGACAGAGAAATAATAATGATAATAATAAAAAAATCTGAGGCAGATGGAGAGACTCCTAGCAACAAGGGATAGGAAACCTAAAATGGTCACCTTCTATAACCAGGCAAGACTTCCAATGGAGAGAGAGGGACACCAACCCACTCACAAAACCTTCAACCCCCAATTTTTCCTTTCTACAAGATATGCAGGAATAAAGATGAAGCAGAAATTGAGGGACTGGCCAACAAATGACTGGCCCAACTTGTGACCCATGCCATGACAGAGAGTTAACCCCTGACACTATTAATGACATTCTGGTATACTTGCACACAGGAACCTAGTATCACTGTCCTCTGAGAGGCTTCACCCAGCAGCTGATGGAAACAGATGCAGAGACCCACAGCCAAACAATAAGTAGACCTTGGTGAATCTTATGGAAGAGGGTGAGGAATAATTGAAGAAGCCACAGAGGTCAAGGACACCACAAAAACAAACAAAAAAACAAAACAAACAAAGAAACAAAAAACGCTGAAAGAATCAACTAACCTGATTCCATAGGATTCAAAGACACTGATCCATGAACAAAAAAGCATGTATGAGATGTACTTAGGCCCCTTACACATATGTAATAGACATGCAGCTAGGTCTTCATGTGAGTTCCGTACCCACTAGAGCACAAGCTATCTCTGACTTTGTTGCCTGACTTTGGATCCCTTTGTCCTAACTTGACTGCTTTGTCTAAGCTCAATAAGAGAAGATGCACCTAGTCCTACTGCAATGTTATATGCCAAGGTAAGTTGATATCCATGAAAGATCTCTCCTCCTCTGAGGAGAAAGGCAGCTAGGGGAGTTGGGGAGGGCAGGGAAGAAGGAGGGACTGGGAGGAGAGGAGGAGGGAAGCTCTGATAGTGATATAAAGTAAATAAATAAATTTATTAATGGGAAAAAAGAAGCTCATAGAAATCTTTTGATTTGACTTCTTATTTTCTCTCTCAACAATTATGGTAAAATAAACACAGCATATGTAAGCATTTTGGTTTGTGATGAAAGGAACTATTTTTCCATCAGTGAAAACTTGCTGTATGACTAATACACTGCTCACTAGCTACAAGGCAGAACTCTGCCTCTTTGACTATACAACTCTGCACATGTCACATTTGCTTCTTAGACATTTATGCAATCAAGGAAATATAAAGATTTAGACAAGATAATCTCAGACATGTCCTTTCAACATGTAAACATCAACATTTGAATGTTGACATTCCCATCATTTAATCTTTTCAGCAGTGTTTGCTGTACTTTACACCATATTGTAAATTTTAATATAAAATAAAGAAAGTATAATATATTATCAGTCTTGATCATCTGTGTGGAATAAAATGATAATTTATATTTTTAATTGTATAAATATACAAGTATATTTATATAAGTGAGGAAGTCTTCATTCTGGTTAAAGCTGTCACTGTAATTGACGACAAGACTCTGCCTTTTCTAGAGCCTCCCTCAGTTTATAAAAAACAAATTACACAAAGCAGCTAAGAAATAAGGTCCTGTTGAGTTCTGTGATTCTATTTTCTAATGTCAGTGAAAAGTACAGATATCAAATATCACAGTTAAGTATAAAACAGTGTTAGAAAATTGCATCCCTCCATAGTCTTGGGACCACTTCTAGCCTGAGGGTACAGATGTTGAGTAATTTATCCAACCATCTCCTTTTGAATCTGTGAACTCTGAAGAATCTACGCCAATGCTTCAATGTTCTTCCCTCAGTGGCTTGTCACTTCCTCCTGGAATGGTAGCATTATACTCTAAATGAGGTGCTAAGGCAGTTTTTCCTTACAAGATGAAAAGTGGTGGTCATAGAACTGGCTAGTCTCTGGGAACAGACATCCTTCCCAATCTCATTTCTCTGAGTTGCCAAATGATTCATTCATGAAATGAGTGCATGCCCAATACAGAGAAAATGAATAAGATTGTCTCCTTAAAGCTCATCTATTTCTCTCATTTTTCCTGTTTGCATCTTGGGAAAACTGAGAAGTTTATAATCTAGTCATTCAAACTTCCGTTTTGGATTAGGGAATACAAAAAATTCTAGCGTATTGATGCCAACGAATGGAAGTATGTCCTATAATGAAAAGGTTAATTTTGGAAAATATAGGGAAAGTGTACTGTTAAAACTTATACTCATGTACAGACAAGAGCTTTCTATTAGCTGCCTTTAATACCACATCACTTTCCTAACATATTCCCACTAGCTTCCTATTTTACTGGGCTTCTGGACCAATAAATTTGAACTTCAAAAACTTAGATGACCTCAATTCCCTCCTGTTTCCTCTTGATTTTACCTCTGCATTTCTTAGCTCCAACCCCATTCACTCTTCTAGCAGAGCTTTATAGAATATCCAAGGGACTGCATGGTATGATGGAAATGACATTTGACTGAGGAAGGGTCAACTTGAGTTCATATTCTGGAGCCAAATTTGTTAACTATGTGGCCCAGGTTCAGATTTTTATAAATCTTTGTCTGTAACTGGTTAAAGCTATACAAACTGGTAACAACTTTAATAGGTCAAAAACATCTTTTAAACACTATTATTGCATAGATGACAAATTTAAACTATATATGTTTATGCTTTGCTGTTTGATTATATACACATATACACTCTGAAGTGATTATCACATCTAGGTAGTTGTGACCAGAAAGCCTTTGAGAACAAAGACTTGAACACATTGATTACTGTATTCCTCCCTTCCATCAAATTCCCTAAAAACAGAGAGATTTTACAGAACGTTGAGCACAAATGTACCTCAGATAATGCTGATTTTATACCCTCTAGAAATGTTTGCACATAAGAAAATGGTACCAATTTTGGAAAGGATGGGACAAAATTTAGCAAAAGAGAAACCATGAAAGTCTGGTGTCTACCACTTCTTTGGATCATCCTTGGAAATAAACCATCTTTATGAAGATTACTATGTACTGTCATTACTGAATGTCCCCAACAAAATTGCAATGCCCATAGGTTGGTAAAGGGCACAAAGATAAACCAATCAGGAGAGGGTTTATTGCATGTGAGCAACCACTAATAAAGTGGAAGCCTACTGGTTTCCACTATATGGTTAGCATGTTACTCAAAATGAATAGTGAAGGTGTCTAGGCCAAGGAAACATATTGGAAAAGACGTGGAAAATATAGACTGTTGTCTGCCAGTCAGCTACCAGCTGCTCGGGACATTTCAGAACTTAGTGCTCTGACTTCAGGAACATGCCCTGACATGCTTCTTCCATAGAAGCACAGTACGCCAAGCAGACTGGCCACCAGTTCGTGCTTACAGTTTTTCCTACAACTACACAATTCCAAGCAAGGGTCCTCATGCTATTTTAGAAACTATAGTAAACTACACCAAAATATCTCAAATTAAGAGAAAAAAGTATTCCTGACATACCCTAAAAGGTGGAGACTTGGCATGTAGCTTCAGCATTAGCTTTGAATTCAGACAGCAATGCAACTTTATCAGAGAGTTGCTTCTAAATACGAAGCATGGCATACTGTGCTTCTGACTTCAGTAGCATGAGTAGTCAGTAGCTGACGGGCAGACAGATGAGAGTATGCACTTCTCATGTCATTTTAATGTGCTTCTTATGCATAGAGACCCTCAAAGGCACCTGCATTTATGAGAAGTCCCTTAACTTTTCTAAACTTCAGTTATCTCATGCATTATCATCAGAAAATCCAATAATAATCAAATCCACTTAATTTACAAATGGTAGCAAAAATTAATTTACATGACATTGACTAGATTTTTCTTTGTTAAACTCTACCTATCACCTTGTATCCATCCACGAGCAAGGTAAGATTAGAGTCATTATCTGCCTTTGGGTAGACTGTACTCTAACTGGGGATTCCAGGTGAGCTTGAATGAAAAATCAAATGAAGACACAAAGAACATCATAGGAAAAGACATAAGGTCATTGTAAACTATGTGTGAAATTATTTTATCAAGCTGTGTTTTCACAACTCACTGCTGTGCTTGGCTCTCTGGGAGCTACAGTTGCTTTAAGTAGCTACCTAGGGGGTCCATAAAATGTTTAAGAGCTTTGTCCAGTCCCACACAGAGAGCTGTAAAACTTTAAATGTACTTTATCCTAACCTCAGGTTTCAATTGAGCATCTATGAGAGGATTCAGTTTAGTCTCTTTAAGGGATTAAGGAATCTCTAGGGGACTCTGTAGTAGTTCCAAGATCTTTGTAGAGAAAAATAGACAGGCCCCATTTCATAATTAAAGAGATAGATGCTCCAATGTGATCTTCTACTGACATCCAATGTCTGGGCATGGTGCCAATACATATCTTACTTAGAGAATAGGAATCGGACACCATCCTAGCTTCCTGTAGAGGATCACATACCATGATCCATTATAGACCCCATGCAGAAAAGAAATCTTGAATAAATAACTCACATTGTTGAGTGGATCTGACAATGTGACCCTAAAATCTACCAAGATCCACTAGAACTACAAACTATGCCAGTCCCCTCACAAGATGATATTGCCAGCAAATAAGTAAATGCATTTTAGAAATGAACAACAAAAACACAGCTTTCTGAGCTTTTTTAACTATTCCTTTTTTTTTTTTTTTTTTTTTGTAGAGTAGATAACAAACTCAAAAAAGATTATTGACATGCTCACACACAGTTGGCTAGTAAATGGCAAAGTCCATTTTCTGGGTTGAATATTAAAAAACATTTATTATAAACAGAAACATTAAAATCATTCTATCCCTAACCAGAAAATATTATTTTCTAGTTATAGATAGTTCAATGACTGGCCAGCCACTTAGTCATTATTCTCAGAACATTAAATAATATATTTAGCAATTTCCTCATTTAGGTACCATCATACTTATTTTGTAATAATAATAAAAATGGTTCCTCGAGATTTTAAGTGCTTTTGCCAAGGATATACAGCTAACGATTTGTCACAGTTAATGGGTCTTTTCCAAAGTTATAGGTTGCTACCGATGGATAGATTAGAATGTATTGTCTTCATGAACAACAACTTTGCCATTTCAGCAAAGGTCTGGGTGCCTTACAAGGTATATGTGATTTGTCTAAGAGAAAAAGAGAATCCAAATAATTGGCCATGCCTGAGGACAGGTTATGAAGCAAAGGATTCCTGGCACTCAGGAGCACCCTGATTTGCTTTGACAGACACCTGAATGATTCTAAGGGTAGAGGTTACTTTTTCATTTTACTTGCTTTCTCAGCATTCACTGCCACAAGGGAAGTGGACAACTGTCAGGAACAAAAACCAAAGCAAGTTATAGGATGGACAGAAGGACACATGAGGCATGGAAGTGCAAAGGAAACTACTGGTGCTGAGTGCAGAAAGCACAGAGATGGGCTAGAAAACAAGGGGAAAGAAACAACAACAAGGGAGTCTGAGAAGACACATAGGTTGTCCTCAGAAAATGTCTCCAGTGATGTCTAGAAAAAAATTACTTCAGATGCAGGACAGGGCAGCAATATTCCATCCAGAATAAGGAACTCAAAGACAAGCTGAGTGTCACAGAATGTCTAATGGCCTGTGTCCCTGATTTTTATGGCAACATCAAAATAAAGAGCACCTCATGTTTCAAAAAGAAACATGTCACCTGAAACATGTAAGAGCGCACTCTGATTCCTTGAATTGCAGTTGGTACATTTACTGCCAGCTTCCCATTAGAGTGTTCAGAGGATGGCTTGTTTTGTGTAATTGCCTGTCATTTGACTTGCTCTAGTTGTTAAGTTATATTCATGAAGGATTCTAGTTTTGTGTATATATTTGGAACTTTTGCTTCCCAAAAGGAGGGAAGAAGAGAAAGAAGGACGGGAGGTAGGGAAGGAAGGAGGGAAAAAGAAAAATACAGGTTTAGGAGTTTTCTTTTTTCTTTTGTTTTTGTTTTTGACCTTTAGATTTTTTCATTAAAGATTTTTATAATATAATTATATGACTTCTCCTTCCCTTCCCACCAAATCTTCCCATATAGGACCCTCCTTGCTGTCTATAAAATTTATCTCCTCTTTAAAACTGTTGTTGTTGTTGTTGTGTGTGTGTGTTACTAACTACATAAATATATCCTGCTCTGTCTGTATAATGTTACTTGCATGCATATGTTTTCAGTGTTGAACAGGTGGTACTGGGTAACCATGTAGTATGCTGTTCCCTTATTTCTCTTGCTCTCAGCATTCCTTAGTCACTTGCAGCTCTTGGTCTAGGCATGAAACTCTTGAGATTTGCCCCATAAACATTAGCATGTCTGTTAGTGTTATCTTTGTTCAGGTCATATTTAGGCAGTCATGTTGGTAAGACTTTATTGGTGTAGTTTCTGACAAATATAGGAGACACAGCCTCAGAGGAAACTCTCTATTACAATCTTTCTGTCCTCCCTTCCATAGCAATCTCTAACCTAATAGACAAACAGTGTGTGTGTGTGTGTGTGTGTGTGTGTGTGTGTGTGTGTATCAACTGGGACTAAGCTCTTCAAGTCTGCATTCTGAACGGTTATGGAAGGAAGCAAACAATAACTCTATCTAGCTATGATACTTATCAACTATCATAGTAACCTCCACAGCTTGATATAAATAAGGATGCAGTTCTTGTATGCATATATTATTGGTAACCCACATCATTCTAATTAGACCCAAGACCTCCTCAAGAAGAGGGAAACCTAATCAACTACCTAGGGCAAATGAAGTCATGGATCTTGAAGGAGAAATTACAACCACCACTTCACTAAACCAATCTAAGCCCTAACTACACTATAAATATTGTCCTTAGAGTCACAGATAAATGTAGTCATTACTCCTTATCAAAAAACATCTCTTTGGAACAGACACAGGCCATAACAGAAAACCACAACTGACCAAGGTGCCCTCTTTTATAAGAGGCTCTAAATAGGAAGATATACTACAGCTTGTCTGTATTTTACAATGGAAATCCAATTTACATGCTGAAAAACCTTTCATTGGTTATTACAGTTCTGAAATGTTATTTGTTTATTTATATATTGTGGTTTGGGGAGGTGTAGTATCACTATGAAACCCATGCCTTGAATAATTCTCGTCACAGATTCCTGATCTCTAGAATATAAAGTATGTGGCAGTAAACAGCTTAGTTCCATAAAACTCAGCTAAATACGCATAGACACACAAACATCACTGCCATCGAGATACAGAAGGCTTACATTGCTCTCAATCTTTTCCTCATGCCTTCTTCCTGGCACCCTCAACTCTCAGGCAAATACTCACCTAGTTTTCCTCCCTAAAATTTTGCCTTTGCCATGTACATAGAATCATAAATTATGCAAGTTCTTTGAGTACAGCATTTTGAAAATCATCTATGATATGTATGTGAATATATGAAATATATTGTCATGGGTAGTATTTCATTATTTAGATATACCATATATGTCACATTTCAGCACTTATTCCCTATCTGTTGACTATTATGCGTTGAATTCAAATTTGATGATTGGGAATAAAGTATTTACAATTATGGATAAACTTCTTCATTTAACATGAGCATATACATAGCAGTGAGTTTGCTAAGCATTACATAGTACATGTTTAAAAACTTTAATTTATAGAAGACTTCCAAATTGTTTTCTATATTGATTTTACTATTTTCAACTTAGATAAGTAATGTATGCAAGTTTCTGGAGCTCTGTATCACATGACCCTTGATATTTTTTGAGTTATTATTTGTCTTACCACTTCAATGGACATATAAAATTCAGAAATTATTTTTATTAAGTCAATTTATATTTTTATTTTATGTATCTTTTTTACTTTTTCCCTGAAATTACAGTTTTAGGATCTATATTTATATATATCCTTTCAAATTAATTTTATGAGATATGAGTTATGGATAGATTATTTTATACACAATATACTTCTCTCAATTAAAAATATCCCTTTTCCCCTAACTGGCATCCATTAGCTTGCAATTGCTCTTCAACTAGGCATGTGTAGGGAACTCATGAGCCCTTCTTCAACCATGCTAGAATTTTGCTTGGCTTCATCTTGTGTAGGGAACTGTGGCAACTGTGAGTTTATGGATGTATCAGTTTTCTCATGTATAGAAGACATCATTTTATTCCCATTGTCCATGACATCACCCTCTTTCTGAACATTCTGTCCTTGAACCTTGTGAAGAGGGATTTGATACAGATGTCCCAAGTATGGCTGAGTACTCCATAGATACTTGTTCTGGTCACTTTGACCAGTTGTAAGTTTCCATGTCAGCTGCCTTCAATGGTACAGAAATATTTATTTGATTATTTCTCAGAGATATACTAATCTATGACTATAGAGATAGTATTTAGATGGTAGTTATTGGCCATGCTTTCTTGGCTAGAGCCATACCCTTACATAGATGAGCAGCAGAAATGGACTTAGTGGGTTTGTTTTGTTTACAAAAAGTGAATATTAAGTTGAGAGAGAAAGGGAAGGTTTGGGATTGTTCCAAGAACAGTTGAAGGGAAAATCAATAGATTAATATGATTAAAATTCTCTGTGTGGATATATAAAAGTCTCAAAAATAAAGAAAAATATTCTTTGCCTTACAGAAGCGTTTCAATTTTATGAGGTCCCATTTATCAATTGTTGATCTTACAGCATAAGCCATTGGAGTTCTGTTCAGGAAACTGTCTCCTGTGCCCATGTGTTTAAGGCTCTTCTCTACTTTCTCTTCTCCTAGATTAAGTGTATCTGGTTTTATGTGGAGGTCCTTGATCTACTTTGACTTGAGCTTTGTACAGAGAGATAGGAATGGATCAATTTGAATTCATGCTGACCACCAGTTGAACTAGCACCATTTGTTACAAATGCTGTCTTTTTTCCACAGGATCGTTTTAGCTTCTTTGTGAAAGATCAAGTGATCATAATTGTGTGGGTTCATTTCTGGATCTCCATCTACCTGCCTGTCTCTGTACCACTATTATGCAGTTTTTATCTCTATTGCTCTGTATTACAGCTTGAGGTCAGCGGTGCTGATTCCCAGAAGTTCTTTTATTGTTGAGAATACTTTTTGCTATCCTGGGTTTTTTCTTATTCCAAAAGAATTTGCAAATTGCTCTTTCTAGCTCTTGAAGAATTGAGTTGGAAGTTTGATGGGGAATACATTGAGTCTGTAGACTGCTTTTGGCAAGAGACCATTTTTACTATATTTAACCTGCCAATCCCTGAGCATGGGAGATCTTTCCATCTTCTGATATCTTCAATTTCTTTCTTCAGAAACTTGAAGTTCTTGTCATACAGAGCTTTCACTTCCTTAGTTAATGTCACACTAAGATATTATATATTATTTGTGATTATCATGAAGCATGTCATTTTCCTAATTTCTTTCTCAACCTGTTTATCCTTTGAGTAGAGGAAGACTATGGATTTATTTTAGTTAATTTTATATCCAGCCACTTTGCTCAAGTTGTTTATCAGGTGTAGGAGTTCACGGGTGGACTTTTTGGGATCACTTAAGTATACAATCATATCATCTATGAATAATGATATTTTGACTACTTCCTTTCCAGTTTGTATCGCTTTGACCTCCTTTTGTTGTCTAATTGATCTAGCTAGAACTTCAAGTACTATACTGAATAGACAGGGAGAGAGTGGGCAGCCTTGTGTGGTCCCTGATTTTAGTGGGATTGTTTCAAGTTTCTCTCCATTTAGTTTGATGTTAGCTACTGGTTTGCTGCATATTGTTTTTACTATCTTTGGGTATGGGCCTTGAATTCTTGATCTTTACAAGACTTTTAACTTGAAGGAGTGTTAAATTTTGTCAAATGCATTTTCAGCATCTAATGAAATTATCAAGTGGTTTTTTTTCTTTGAGTTTCTTTATATAGTGTATTACATTGATGGATTTCCTTATATTGAACCATCCCTGCTTCCCTGAAATAAAGCTTACTTATATGTGGTGAATGATCATTTTGATGTGTTCTTGGATTCAGTTTGCTAGAATTTTATCGAGTATTTTTGCATGGATATTCAGAAGGGAAATTGGTCTGAAGTTCTCTTTGCTTGATAGGTCTTTGTGTGGTTTAGGTATGAGTGTAACTGTGGCCTCATAGAATAAATTGGGTAGTGTCCCTTCTGTTTCTATTTTGTGGAAGAGTTTGAAGAATATTGGTATTAGGTCTTCTTTGAAGGTCTGATAGAATTCTGCACTAAAACCATCTGGTCCTGCACTTTTTTTGGTTGGGAGACTTTCAATGACTGCTTCTATTTCTTTAGGGGTTATGGGACTGTTTAGGTGGTTTATGTGATCCTGATTTAATTTTGATACCTGATATCTGTCTAGAAAATTGTCCATTTCATCCAGATTTTCCAGCTGTGTTGAGTATAAGGTTTTGTAGTACGTTCTGAAGATTTTTTGAATTTCCTCAATTTCTGTTGTTGTGTCTCCCTTTTCATTTCTAACTTTGTTAATTTGGATACTGTCTCTGTGTTTGTTCATTAGTCTGGCCATGGGTTCATCTATCTTATTGATACCATAAAATTAAAAAGCTTTTGTAAGACAAAGGACACTGTCAATAGGACAAAAAGGCAACCAATAGATTGTACCAATCTTACATCTCATGGAGGGCTAATATCCAATATACTAAAAGAAATCAAGAAGTTAGACTCCAGAGAACCAAATAACTCTATTAAAAATGGGGTACAGAGCTAAACAAAGAATTCTCAACTGAGGAATATCAAATGGCTGAGAAGCACCTGAAGAAATGTTCAACATCCTTAGTCATCAGGGAAATGCAAATCAAAACAACCCTGAGATTCCACCTCACACCAGTCAGAATGAGTAAGATCAAAAACTCTGGTGACAGCAGATGCTGGTGAGGATGTGGAGAAAGTGGAACACTCCTCCATTGTTGGTAGGATTGAAAGCTGGTACAACCACTCTGGAAATCAGTCTGGCAATACCTCAGAAAATTGGACATAGTATTACCTGAAGACCCAGCTATACCACTCCTGGGCGAATATTCAAAAGATCCTTCAATATATGCAAGGACACTTGCTTCACCATGTTCATAGCAGCCTTATTTATAATAGCCAGAAGCTGGACAGAACCCAAATGTCCTTCAACAGAGGAATGGATACAGAAAATGTGGTACATTTACACAATGGTTTACTACTCAGATGTTAAAAACAATGATTTTATGAAATTCTTAGGCAAATGGATGGAACTAGAAAATATCATCCTGAGTGAGGTAACCCAGTCCCAAAAGAACATGCATGGTACACACTCATTGATAAGTAGATATTAGCCCAAAAGCTCAGAATACCCAAGATATAGCTCACAGACCATATGAAGCTCAAGAACTAGGAAGACCAAAATGTGGATGCTTCAGTCCTTCTTAGAAGGGGGAACAAAATACTCATGGGAGGTAGAGGGTGGGAGAGACTTGAGAGAAAGAGATAAGGGAAAGGGGAAAAAGGACAGGGTCAGGAGGAGACTGGGTGATATATGAGGGTCAGAAAATTGAATAGAGATATTTAGCAGTGGGAATGAGGAACTGGGGTAGCCACAAGAAAGTCCCAGATGCCAGGAAAGCAAGAGGCTCCCAGGACCCAGTGGGGATGACATTAGGTGAAATATCCAACAAGGAGTAGGGAGATGCTAGGGTGGTGAGGTGGGAGTGGGTGGGTGCCTGGGAGAGCACCCTCATTAGAAGCAGGGGAAGGGGAGATAAGATAGAGGCTTGCAGAGGGTAAACAAGGAAAGGGGATAACATTTGAAATGTAAATAAATAAAATATCCAATAAATAAAACTTTTATGAATCTGCAAAAAGAAAAAAGAAAAATGTTATTATTTTCCATCAAATTATGTTTGTATCTTTATAAAATTCATGGCTGTCTTTGGGTCTAGTTGTAATTTCCTAACATTTCAAAATGAATGCTGTACTACTTACATTTCATTACTTTATAACCACATAGCTAGATTTCTTTGACTGTCATGGACAGTAAACCAAAAGGTGACTCATGGAGCTTGAAAACGTCTATGGTGTCCAAGTATGGTAAAGGGAACTTGATCATATTTGCAGAGTCATAAAGAGACTTACCTAGGCATTAAAGATTTAAGTACAAACTCTACTAAAAACTAAATCCCAGAACATCCACAACAAATTTATTGTGGTTATGTCCATAACAACATTAAGAATATGCATGCACACAAATTAGTACCTGGATCCAACTTAATATATATCATACACACACACACACACACACACACACACACACACACACACACACTATATATACTGAATGTATATTGAATATATATTGAATATATATGAATATATATGTGTATATATATATATATATTCATCACAGCTTCAGTTTTTTCTTACTTAATTTTTTACTATGGGTTTGTTACAAATGAACAAAGTGTGATTACATGTAGGTATCAGATTGACACAATCCCATATGTACTTTCACCAGAAAAAGAATTTTAAAAGACTATATTAAAATTTTCACTAATTAGATAAAACTGTATGAAATTCAAGAAAATAATAAAAATAAGCTAACATTCATCGATGAAATTCATTTGTTCTCTTATACTTATTCTTACGTATGTCTTTAATGATTTTTCTTAATTTTTAAACTTGAACTGTTTAAATTTTCTGCATATAATTAGGGTTATTTTGAATATTTTTTCTTAGTTTTATAAATACATTTTATTATATTATACTATATGTTATATATATACTTTTTAAAAATATTCATTTATTTATTTATTATATGTATATGAGTATGCTGTAGCTGTCTTTAGACACACCAGTCGAGGGCATCAGATCCCATTACAGATGGTTGTGAGCCACCATTTGTTTGCTGGGAATTGAACTCAGGATGACTGGAAGAGCGGTCAGTGCTCTTAACTGCTGAACCATCTCTCCAGCCCCTACTATGTGTTATATTAATTATAATAATTTAAATCTTTTCATTCTTAATATTCTACAATTTTATCTACTTGTCATTTACAATATAAAATAGTTAATGTACCCATTTTGTGGATATCACTGAAAATTTTGGGTTTTTCAAATCTTTCTTGCTCCTATCAGCTTGTTCTTTCTAAAATGAATCTTAAAACTTATTTTATTTCAATTTAACAACATTAAAATATAGCCTATTCATTTTCTTTGGTAAATCATATATCTGTTTTAGATGGATTATATAATCTACTAAATGAGTTTCAGGCTGACATGAGATGAGATCCTTGGCACCTGACATGAGGTGAGCCTCTTGGGTCCACCCACACTCCTGATTGAGCACAAGCACAGAAACAATAGAGTTCCAGCAACCATGGAATTAAACCTCTGATAAGAAGAAGAGAAATAAGTTCTATTTTTAATTGTTTCTCTCAAATATTTGTTACAGCAATGACACACTGACTATACGTACAGCACAATCTTTTAAATCAGGTGGTTCATTAGATGGCTAACATTCTTTATTAAAAGGTGCTTTTGTCCATCAGTTTGAAATGCTTTCCTGACCATATATTATTTTCCCACACAGAAATAAGCCACTTATTGACTTCTGGCTGCATGTAATTGAGCAGCTGTCTTTCTGCATGCAGATCAGAACAAGGTTTTTTATGATCCTGGAGCACACCCAAATATGTAGTAGGCTTAGTTTATTTCCATTCTCTTTGGTACATTTTCCCATCCATTCTTATTTCCTCAACCCATTCAATAAAAAATTTAATTGATATGCTCCTATGTTCATATTGAAAACATAGATTATTAAACCTGTATCTTAATGCAGAAAGCTTTTTAATCACTGGAAGTTTAAAAGAACATCTTTTGTCTAAATTAAATCACTGATTTTTTTTATGAAGGTATCTGTTCTTATGTTGTAAAATAATTGTATTTCTCTTTGCTAAAAGGTTGTTATCATTTACTTTCTAATAGTGAAACTTTTGTGTCTTTCTAGTTCTTACTTAACATTTCTCCTCATCAATGTTATTACAATGCTTACTTCTACTACTTTCTAGTGACATAGTAAATGCTGGTGATTTTTGTCAGTGGTTTTACATTTCTTTTTGACTGGTTTAGCATATACCCTTTTCCTTTTTTCCTGTTTGGATCAAATGACATTCTATTTGGAAACATTTTCCAGCATTGATCTGGAGGTACCCAGTGTTTGGACTACAGGTTAATGTTAACTCCAATGTTTTTAATCCTTTGACCATTTCTGGTTTCTCTTGATTGATTTCAGGCACAGGAAAGTATGTAAATATGCATTTACTCTTTGTATGTCCTGAAGTCCAAATGTTTTGCAAATCTGTTTGAAGCATTTTATTATTCCTGACATCTTTTACAAGAAATAATGAGATAGATAGCTTACAGATTGTTTTGGGATTCCTCAACAGGAAGCACATTCGTGTTTAAGGCTGAACTCATTCACATAATCATATTTATGTCAGCCTGCAAGCAGAAAGCTTCTTAATTATTATTATTGATGACTTCTACAGAAGATTCCTGAAAAGTCCACATATGTTCTAAATCAGTGCCATTGTCTCCAAATACCATGACTGAACCAAAATCAGGGAGCTCAGGTAGAAGCTGGCTTCATGGCTAATTAATCTCCTTTAGGAGAGGTGAAGTCGCCTAGGCAGAGGAGTAAGATATAGGGTTCTGCAAGCAGGAGCCTCTACCAAACACTTTTCCCCAGTTAAGGCAGCAAAGACCTTTTGAACTTTCTGCCTCTTAGTTGGGATGAAAATGCAGACATTTGCTTCTCTTAGCCAGAGACACCAAGATATCTGGCTCATGCTTGCTACCTGCCTGAGAACAAAAATGTTCAGGGAGGAGCTTCCAGAATGTTGAGGATTGCTCTTATAGAAAGGCTGCTTAGGGCATTAAAGTCAGAGTGCTTGTGTGGGTGTCCAGTGGGTCACAGCCTTGTGCTAGGTGAGGTATAGGTTTATAAGGCCCTGAAAGAAGACAAGATAGAATTTCTACTCTTATTCACCTTTGCAACTGAGTTTATTGAAGGAAAGATTTACAACTTAAAGGAGAGATTCTGTTCAGCATTCATGGGAGCCATGGGATAAATCACAGGTTTAAGAAGCTGAAGGAGACATACGAACAACATTGATACTTTACTAGTATTCAGAAACAGTGATTCAAAGAATAGTAGTCAACATACATGAACATTCCAATGATGAACGCTGTAAAAACATACAAGTGCACAGTAAAGAATGAGGACTGTTTGATGGGGAATGGAGATATATGGATGCATAGGAGTTTGTAGAAGAGTACATAAAAGCTAGACAGGAAAAGAATGGTCGAAAGGATGCTCTGGGAGAGATTCTATACAAAATAATAGAAGGCAGTGGTTAGTGTAACATAACTTCCTGCCAGCTGTGCTCATATGCATTTTAATATATAGCAATCCTTTTAACCCAAACACTAGCCCTGTGGTAGTGATTTGTGAATCTCATCATGGTTGCCCTGTAGAAGGTGAGGTAGAGATTGGGGAGATGAGGACAAAAGGGAGGTGGAGTTTTTATACATTTAGGTTCACTCACAACAGAGTAATATGCATCACTGTTGAGTGTGTGGAGGGTCGGCATACTGCTCTGAGGATGCTGATGCCATGGTGGATTTTATTGTTTGTGAAATGAGGGAAGTAATCATCTTCCCCTTCCATGCTGCATGAGATAATGTTGAGAACTTAAGCCTGTAAGGAGTAGATTGCTTTGTGAACAGGGCGGTCTTATGCAAAGGTTGAGTCTTATTCATAAGGAAAATTACAGAGAAGTAGGAACTTAGTCTCCCCTCATTCTCTCTGATTGAAGAATGTTAGGCTGTTTAGGAAGAGAACTGCACAGTATTCTGGGAGCCTGAAAAGTGACTCTTCTTTTATGGCTATGTCTGATTTCTTCTTTCAAGGAACAGAAGGCATGGGCATTTATCAAAGCTTCAGGTTATGGCTTCTGAATACAGGCTGATCTGATTTTAATTGCTTTATATATATTTATTTACTTGTTGACTTAGTGTGGTGTGTGTGTGTGTGTGTGTGTGTGTGTGTGTGTGTGTGAGAGAGAGAGAGAGAGAGAGAGAGAGAGAGAGAGAGAGAGAGAGAGTTAGTTCAGAGCCACAGGGGTGATGTTCTGTCCTTCTATCATATGAATTCTGGGAATTTAACACAGGTCACCAAGTTTAGAATCAATTGTCTTTACCAGCTCAACTAACATAGCCAGCCCATCCATCAATCTAAAAAAAAAACATAAATACAAATACAAGACTATTGAGGATGAAGAGACGGTTCAACTACTAAGAGCACTGGTTACTCTTTTAGAGGATGCAAGTTTAATTCTCATAACAACCTGTGACGTTAGTTCCAGGTAATCTGATGTGATCTTCTGACCTCCACAAGTAGTGGATGTACATGGTGCACACACACACATGAGCAAAACACCCATACACATAAAATAAAATCTGAAAAGGAAAAAGATAATCAAGCAAAAACCTCTCTTTTCAACTTGGAGTATAATATCAACATGTGTGCACACACACACATACACACTCATGCACAGAAGAGAAAGAGAGAGAGAGAGAAAGACAGAGAGACAGAGAGACAGAGACAGAGACAGACAGAGACAGAGACATACACAGAGACAGAGACAGAGAGAGTCAGAGAGACAGAGAGAGAGAGAGCATGAGAAAGCCCCTGTAATCATTTACAAGGCTTCCAGCCATAACTCTGTTAATCAATTAACAAAATGGATTACCATTCCCCTCTTATCAGCTTTGTATTGCATAGCTCACAAGGTTCTTCCATCAACATTATTTCTTCAGTCAATGGTTGAACTCATTTTTATTGAGGGTCTATAATGTGTGAGGTATTTTACATAAATTATCTATAATCTATGCAACAGCCTGTTGACAAGGTCACATCAACAAGGTTAGCAGAAAGGAGTTGAAACTTGGATTCAAAACTCACATTTATCTAACTGAAAAAAAACCTATCATTTTAAAAATATTTCTTTCTTTCTCTCTCTCTCTCTCTCTCTCTCTCTCTCTCTCTGTGTGTGTGTGTGTGTGTGTGTGTGTGTTTGCATAAGCAATAGCATACATGTTCAGGTCAAAGGACAACTTGCAGGAGTTAATCCTTTTCTTTTAACATATGGATCCTTGGGACAGCTCATTGTCTCTTGAAAAACAAATTATTTCTATCAAATCAGATTGAGTATTAAAATACACATTGCAAAATAGAATTGTTTCCTTTTGTTACCTTATAGATAAGACTTTGGACAAGACTTTCCAGTTTCCTCTGTCTGAATTTTCTTGTTTCTACAATGAAATAAATATGCATAGCTATCTTTACTATTGCTTCTCTCCCTACTTGGCTATGAGCCCTTGATTTGAATTCATTGTCTTAGCACTGAGAGGCTACGACCTCATTTCTCATTCATGCTTTTGCCAACCATCCAGGCAGCTGAATCTAACCTGTTAACTAGTGGGATGATAAAGGTCATTCCAAGATCTCCCCCAAATGTTGGATATGATCATCAGATGAAAATTCCTATAGGCCCACCTCACCACAAGATATAAGTAAAGACAAAAGTTTATCACATGAAACTAGGAAATGTGTAACATTTTTAGATTACTTTCCAATGGGACTGAGCGGTTGCTAGCCAACAAAAATCTTGAACTACAAGGAAATGGGGAAGACAGATCTGGAAACTTAAGGCGCAAACATTTGAAAAGGAGTTGGGAATGGCATCTTAGTTAAAGATGAGACACATATATACACTCTTCTGCAAAGTTAGGTGTCTCATATTGAAAACCTAAGAGATGCTAACATTTGCCCCTCTGAGAAATTCAAAGGGGTAGACAGTCATAATGGAATTCCAATGCAACTTCAGTAAATTCCAATAAAGGGATTTGCTGACCTGGGACTCACTTCCCTCGGGGACATTGCTATCCTGAGGAAATGCTTTCAATATAAGCATCCCAGACTACTAAATATTGTAGGATCCAGGGCCACTCTGCTCAGCTCCACATAACGTGTGGTTTCAGGACTTCACAAAATGGCCATTTATTTTCCTTCCATCCTCTGTCCATCTTCTCCCGAGAGTCAAACTAAAGAGCCTTTCTGACTAATTATCCAACTAGTAACCATTAAGGAGAAAACACTCATTTCAACACTTATTGGGAGAAAATAATAGTTCCACTGTTTTATCATCCTACCTTTCAAAGCACATGGAGTTTTTGGCTCAGGATGCCTGCAGGGGAATACAGAAAATTTGATATCTAAATTCTTAGAAATAATTGTGATCTGGAGTAAGGGCAATTTGGTGTACTTAGTATGTGTCAGATGTACTAGAAGGTGATTTTCTAAATTATAACCCTGCTTTACCAGGCAAGAGTCATGATGAAGAAACCAAGGCTCAATGATTTTTCTGTGAGCATGCTGACAGAAAAAGTATACCATGTGCTTTGAAAGGTAAGATGATAAAACACTGAGACTATTATTTCAGGAGTTATTTAGGTGGTAAATTAATTTTTTTTTACCTCTGTGTTAATAATTCATTTGATAGCAAAAAAAATTACTGTTTATCCCCTGAGCTGGACCCTCTATCCCTCAACCTCATGGTTTTTGCACATGGTTGAGATACACGCACAAGCCCCTCTTTACACCCACTGTCCCCTTGGCTCCTGATGAATCTTCCCTGTCTCCTCCAAAAAGAATGAGACCTTTCTCCCTTACTCTCTACTTCCTTCATTATCCTAAAACTTCCAAAACACCACAGTATGATGCTTTTCTTCTCTCCAGTAAGTTCTTCTGTCTCGTAAGAACTAAGTCACTCTTTGAGAATTGAACTATGTTTGGTGACTTTTCAAAGCTTTGTGATGCCCAGTGTGAAGTAGTCACTCAATGTAACTTTATAGCAAAGATGAAGAAGGAAGAGTTGGGAAAGAGAAAAGAAAAAAAATGAAGAAAAGATGAGAAAGTAAAGAAGGGGCAAACAGAAGAATGCAAAGAAGCATGTGGTGTTGTGTATTAAACATTGAACCTACTCCCAACTAAGTAACCTCTAGAGTGCTTAATTTTGCACCATCTGTAGGTCAGGAATATAGACAGATCTCAGCTTGGCATGCTGGCTTGAGTTCTCAAGAAACTTTAGAAAGAGTGTGGCCACAGAAGGTTCAGTATTTATGCTAAAAAGAGCCCCTACAGGATGGCTCACTCACTTGGTTCCTGACAAGAAACCTCAGATCGTGTCTTATGAACCTTTCAATGGGACCCTGTAAGGTTGCTGCTGGTTTCTCCATGAAATAAGAAACCATGAAAGAAAATAGGAGGAAAACTCATGGCCTCTCTCCCTCTCATGGGCATCTTTTCTACCTCTAATAAAGATACATCTCTGAACTTACAAGCTAGCCAAGGTATCTCCAATCTATTTTTAAACAATTTCTATTTCCTTAAAAAAAAAATCTACCCAGGTTCTAAGTAGATATAACTTAGTTGGGAGGAGCCATTCCACCCCTACAGATGTATTTTGCTATTATAAACTGCTTTTGTCAGTTTGCTGCCTGATTATTGCTGGTATGAAGAAAAGAATCTTAATGATTTCAAGATTTATCTGTATTTCTTGTGTCTTAAACAAATGCTTTGAATTTCTACAGAGAGAATGACATGGTGTCCATATGACATGGTGTCCATGAGTGATAACTTTTTCCCTCCTTTCCAATTTGTAACTATGTTTGGCAGTCAAACCTTTAAGACATAGTTCTCAAGAAGCAAATTAGCTTGAGAGCTTGTGAAGGACTTACTGCTATCACTTAAATGAAATCAAATTTGCCAACACTCAGGAACAAAGTAAGAATGGTAATTCAGGTCACAGATTTAAGGAGTTAGAGTACCTTCAGAATTATTTAGCCTTATTCCTTGATTTTACCAAAGTGTATTCTAAGACTCAGCTGCCTGCAGATACCTGCACAAGTTTGCTTAACAAGGCATTGACAACTATAAAAATGTATCCTTTTTTCTTTCAGTCTGCGATATCAAAAAAAATACTCTAAAATCACATGCATCATCAGGTATTCACTTTAAAATATGAAAAACTGCTGGGACATTCTAGAAAAGGAAGAGGCATTGTCTTTAGCTGAATATAAACCCATAATCCAGCAAATAGTCTGATATCACAAAAAAGATATAAACATAAGACAGAGCCTTCTAAAGAAAGGTGCAAGTTCATCGTGGTGGAAGGGGGAGGCAATGATGCAGTAAAAACAATGAATTATATTCATGCATGAAATTATCAAATAATTATTTCTCATAAAATAATATAAATATACATGTATGGATATATGTAGATATGTAGATAGATAGATAGATAGATAGATGATAAACAGATAGACAGATAGATAGACAGACTGAAGGATATAAAAATTAAGGTCAGAACACAAGTTTCCTCCTGAGAAACAAGCCTTAAGTACAATCAGAGAACAGTTGGTTACCCCCATAACATTATGATACCCACAGTCGCATATTGCCAATCTCTATTATTATTTGTTTTTACTAAAATAATTGTTCATACAATTGTTCTGATCATGGCTTCTCCTCCCTTATCTTCCTCTCAGGTCCTCCATACATCATCACCCATCCAACCATATGACTTGTGTCTCTTTTTCTTTAGAAAACAAACAGTCAAATAAAAAACAATGTGCTACACAGTCCACCTGGGCTGAGCAAGTATGGGTGCTCAGGCACCATGTGTCTTACCATCATGCTTTATATTTTTCTTACATATTCTCACTGTGACATGAAGACACAAGCTGCATGCTCTTCTAGAAATCTACATAACTGGGCTCCTTATCCAACAGTGACTTTTCTGCTTGCTAAAGAAAACTCTCTTTCTGAGCTTCTTCAGTTCCATCCTTACTTCTGCTCCTTGTTAGTGGAATCTTCTTGTGCAAAGAGAAGACTGTCCCTCTCCCTGTCTGTTCCTTAGATTCAGGTAAAGACCTTAGTTTTCCCTTTCATCAGAAAAGATATTAAAGATAATTTGGATTAGGTCTAACAACAGTAATTCCTAGGTTCTTCATATAATTCATTGTTTGGCAGTCTACCTGTTCTACCAAGCCATACACTTCATGAGATCCCAAACTAAGTCTGCCCTCATTGTACAATCCCACATCTTATACAATACCTGTTTCATCCTACACATTCAATCTTAAGAACTATTGCGTATATGGAACATTTATTTTTATTCTTGTTGTGTAACACCATGGACTTTAATTCTTCAGTCATTTAAAGAATCTCCATTCTCTTCTTTCTCTGACATGGCTGTGTGCTCCCTAGTTCCATTCTTTCTCATGTCTATCCATAAAGGCAGGGTGGTTATTTCAGAAAACTGCTTACTGCTTATACAGAATTAAATAATAATTTAAATATTGCAAAGCATGGAAAAAGCCTATATAAAAGATAATGGAACATAATCTATTATGATTCAGAATTCATTTTAAGTGGTCCATTTCCAGTAACCTTTATTTATGCTGTAATGAGAATAATAAACTTAATAGCTAGCCTTTATAGGAGGCATTTATTCACAACTCCTACTGTTTTTTCAAAGATCTAAAGGAGTTGGGCTTTCTTGGGTGTAACATAAGATACAAGACCAAATGTCATCATTTATTCCTTTTATTGCTTTGAGAAGGATTGGAGGGAATGAGCCACCTTCCAAAACTGACCTCAAGCCAGAAGAGTTCCAGGATAGGAATATAGGATAATCCTACAATTAGCACTATCAAGTTTTGTTCTTGTTTTCTATCCATGAATGGGTAAACTAATAATACTAAAATACATCAGCTTTTAAAGAAAGAAATAGAGTATTCATTTGAGAGTTTACCAAATTATTTTCAGGAAGTACAGAAATGGCCACATTCCCAGCATCTCTTACACAGCATTAAGTCTCTGGCACTAATTGTCTAGCATGAAGAAAAACAAAATTCCACTCCAAACATAAGGTTTCTATCTTCTTGCAATATGTGTAAAACATCCCAATGATGGGTTCCTCAATCCTTTATACTAGTGATTTTTAAAACTGCATAATGATCACTGAGTGGCACCAGATTGCTGTACTTAGAAAGTTATGCACAGTGCTTCCTTTCTATGAATGTATTCTTCAGTCTAATGGTGGAATGGGATATGTTAACAAGTATTAGCAATAAGCCCACACTCTGTTGTACTGGTCATGTTCCACATGGAAGGAATTCCATTCTTAATTCTCAGTGCATAATGTAGAAGAGGGAAAGATAATACCGTATATTCTGTCCAATGGACCCAGATGGCAATGGAATAAAAGCTGTCATGTGGTCAAGAGTTTAAAAATTGCACAAAAATTACCTAAAGCCTATATACATATATCTGAAGAATAGTCAAGAGGATGTCCAGGCTCTCTTAACACTTGGACCAGTAAGGATTCAATGACTTAAAGCAACAGATCTTACAACTTGATTTTCACACAGTAACAGCTACTAAAGGCTCAGAGGGCAGCTCTGGTAGAGAGGAGGGGTTAGGACCATCCTCAGCATTTCCCTCAAGCATTAGTTCCCCACTACCCAAACTTACACAGAAAGCATGAAATGATATCCATAGTGTTTGCCTACATCACTGATTTCTAATCTATAACCAAAAAAGGCAAGGAAATTGAGCCAGGAAGGAAATTGTTTCCTGGTTTGATGGTGTGTTGACTTAAATCTTTACTATTATTTACCAATGTCAGAGCAAAATACTTAGGTTCAAGCAATGTTTTTGACCAATGGTCACTGATGAAAAGTTTTCATTCTAGTTGTGTTTGCCTTTTGATTCTTGGTGATAAAATTCTTGGTGATTTCAATTCATTGAAATTATTATTGGTTTTGATTCCCAAATCTCTCACCTCAGGTGAGTGAGAACTATTTCAAATTGTCTACTGTGTCCCTCTGCAATGACTCCATTTGTCTTTGAGTACTTCTTTCCTAGCTGGCACAAACTATCCTAGACTCACTTACTAAGTTTCTGTACTGGACTGAAAACCATCCATTCTCTCAAGGAGCTCTGAACACTTCCATCCAGGAAGTGATTTCAAAAGACAGAGTGGATACATTTAAATATGTTTTGCACAGAGTAGGTTAGGTATGGATTGAAAATGAAGTAAAACTTAGCTGAAAAAAATTATATAAAACAATCATCCAGATCATATTTTAAGACCATTCATTTTATAGTGCTTCTAAACACAATTAATCTTTGCAATATGAATTCAGTATTTTCTGTGGACATAATTTTTGGAGGGATAAGAAAGCTGGCTTTTGAGATTGCAATTAAAAAATTCATCGTATGCTTATTAAAAGAAAGCTCATCTAGTAAACCAAGATTTTTGTAGTTGAAAATAATTTTTTATTTGGAGTGTACTTGATTGAGACAGCATTTTTTTTGATATAATGCTATGCTAAAGTTTTCTTTGAAAGATGCTTCAATAGTAATATAGTTTATATATGCTAGAATTTCCTGAAATACTATAATAATATATGTATAGGCAATATTGTAATTGTAATGCTCTGCTGTAATGATTTAGTGTTTTTGAAGTCTAAAACATAGCAGATGTATTTGAATCTTTAGAATAGTTCCTCCATCATGCCTTCCCCTCCATAACCAGAGAAAACTGGTTATCCTCAACTTTATGTTTCTCATTCCTAACATAATTTTAAACCACCATCATATATCTGTACTCATTTTGCATATTTTAAAGTGTGTTTACATAGTCTCAGATGATCCACAGCATTCTTCAGTTTGTATTTGCTTTGCTTTATTTGTCTGAACTTCCTTTGGAAATACACCCTGAAAGTTAGTGTAACTCTTTTATGTGTGTTAACTTTCGCATTGTATTCCACTCTGTTAAATACCACACTTTATAATTATAGTACTGGTAGTCTCACAATGAAAATGTCTTAAAAGATCTTTTTAATTTATTGCAAACAGTGCACAATGCCACAATTTTTAAACATGTGTGCTGTGTAACTGAGTATTTCTGTCTCTAATATACAGTAAAGATATTACTATGTCACATGATATACACATCTTTCATTATGCTGACAGATGTAGATTTGTATTTCTGCCATTCATTTATTTGGATTGTTGACCTTTGGTGAAGTGTTTACTCTTTACATGTCTCAATTTTTCTATTTTTAAAATGGTCATGGTAACAATTACTTATTAGTAATAAAAATTACATACTAGTACCTAAAATAATAATAACAATTATCTATTAGTACCAAACAATAATAACAATATAGCAATTACCAATTAGTACAAAAAATAATAATAGCAATTACCTATTTGTACCTAACAACAACAAGAATAATAGCAATTATCTATTAGTACCTAACAATAATAATAATTACCCATTAGTACATAAAATAATAATAATAACAATTATCTAATAGTACCTTTTCTCTTATAATGCTTGTAAAGTTTTGTGAAGAATCTATATATTCTCACTGTATATAAAAATCTAAGTGAGATTCCTGAGTATATATACATGAATAATTCTAAATCAGCAATACAGAGAGACTTGTATATCCATGTTATTGATGCACAATTAAGAATATCCAAGTTATAAAACAAGCCTAGAGGCCCATCAGATAATGGAAGGGGAAAGGAATTAGATATTTATATAGCCATAAGAATAAAATTACAATATTTGTAGGAAAATAGGTGGAACTGGAGATCATTATGTTAAGGGAAATAAAGAAACCAGATAACTATTGGCATGTTTTTCCTTCATAGATAGGATATACATATGTGTATATGATAATACATATACACATAGATGTGTCTGTACACACACACACACACACGCATGCACACACCACACACACACACACATATATATGTGGGTATATATAGTATATAGAAGGAGAATGTAATAACAGAAGCGAGCTATAAGGCAGATCTAAAGGGAGACAGAGGACAAAGAAGAAAAAGTAATGAAATATACAAGGTAACAAGACATGAAACAGTAAAAGGACATATTTATGGAAAGGAAGAGGGATGGGGAAAAGGGTCACAAAGAAGGTGAATAAGAACAAAGTATAAGGGAGTAGGGATTTAGCTCAGTGGTAGAGTGCATGCCTAGCAAGCACAAGGCCCTGGGTTCAGCCCTCAGCTCTGGAAAAATAAGAACAAAGTAAAATGTATTACAATTGCTATAAAATACATAGATTTTCACAATAACAATAAAACTAGATTAGAATCATGAGCATGCACAAATGTGCACATGAGCACACACACAAGCACAAGCACACCACTCCACCTATACATCTCCTCCAACACAGGGAGAAAATTAAATACCTGAACAGAGGTCCATATGTAAAATGGCAGCACCTCATTAGTAACACACCCTTTCTCATTTGTCTGCTTTAGTGGCAGAAATGGCTTTAGCTAGAGTAATTTAGAGGATGCACATAGAGAAGACTCTTCTAGACTCACACTCTACAGATGACCGATTAATCCAGACTCTGCCTAAAGCATGGGTAGAATTTGCAGAAGTTTTAGGGTAGAGAAATGTGTCATGTAGTGTTCCTCCTCAAGGGAACTTACAGCAGCCTTTCCAAAATTACAGCCTCAAATCTTTATTATAGTCTGTTAATAAGTCAGTAGGCTTTTGGCAGAAAGGTGTAGTTTCCTTTGATTCAAAAGTTTCTCTGAAGGGTTCTGATGAATCTATGCAATGGTCTAAAGTCAAAATAACATATGTAATCTTTGGCTGAATACCCTCTCCTGTGGTGCTGTGGCAGTGACTTCTCTCTCCTTATTTTCATATATAACTGTTGGAAACATTCCTGTTGGGCCAAAATCTCTATATTTTGGAAACTTGGCATATAAATGGATGGTGGCTGAAAAGGGCCATTTTATTTTTCCTTTCAGAGAACACTGGAAAAAGGCAAAGCAGCGGTAAGAAATTCTTGTAAGTTTGTAGGACCAACCAACTGAAAGTTCAATAAAGTTTTGTGCTCTGATTTTTCATGTTCATTTAGAAATTTTTTGATTAATCAATTTAAAGTAGTTCATAGATCTAGGGATCACTTTCTCTAGCAGGGGTCAACATGTTTTTCTGCCAGGGGTCAGTTAGTCCTTTAAACTGTACAGATAATGCAGTCCCTGTTATAACCATGGAGCATACTACCATTCTGGAATGCATTCAGATTTACATGATTGGCATGGCATCACAGACACACGACTCTGAACTTCCTATAATTCCCACATGACTCAACCAACGTAGGAGTCACTCCTAATGTTGATATTTGTCTAACAATTTACTGACTGTGAAAGAGCAGTCTTAGCTGACAGGCAATTCAAAACCAAGCAGTGGGTTTCACTTGATTTACAGGCTATAGTTTGGGCTTCTCTATTTGACACTATTTTGCTTGCTTATTTTGTATTACTAGTTGTAAGGATTTGGTTATGTATTATATTTCCAGGAATTGTCTTGTGCTCAATTCCAAGCATTGATACAGCAGTGACAGTACCTATCCCATTTGTCCCATTTGTTTATTAAGCAGTCACTCAGTCAACATGTATTGAATAAACAGCCCTGTGGCCTTCAGGTAAGTGTGTGTGTGTGTGTGTGTGTGTGTGCATGAACACAGAATAAATGGAATAATTGCTTGACTCTATAAAAAGCTATTCATTGAAAATTTTATGTCATGTGGTTCTTAGATCTTGAATAGATATACAAGGTCATATATGTACATGAAAGATGGCAGCAGAATTGAGATGATCTGAGAGAAACAATGGGAATTATGGGGAGGGGAAATGAGTGGCTGAAGTGTGTGATGTACAAGTATAGAAATATCTTTTTTAAGCCCATAACTCTGTGCCAGGAATTTATGCCAAGAAAAGAATGTTTCAGGGTTGCAAAGATGGCTCTACAGTTACTATCATTTGCTGTTTTCCCAGAGTATCTCAGTTTGGTTCTTACCACCCATGTCAAGCAACTCCCATCTGCTTATAACTCCAGCTACATAGGGGTTGCTTTTCCCTTTTCTGGCTTCCAAAGGCACCCTCACATATATTGTGCTCATATGCACATGCATGTGTGTGTGCATGCACACACACACACACACACACACACACACACATACTAAAATAAATAAAAGGAAAAAAATACCTAAAATATTTTTATACAGTGTACAATTTACCATTAAAGAAACAGTACAGAAACTGTGTTCTACACTTTGGAGTTTAGAAAGCCAGGTTTCAACTCTCTGCCTCATGCTTTCACATGAATTATTGCTTGTAATATGCAGTGACTCTGTCTCCATTTTCTAAACTTCAAAAGCAGATCATATACAGTACCTCTTTCATAAGATTAATGATGAGTTTTATGCTCAGTTCCACTTTCTTCCATAAATCCATTCCCTGCTTCCCTGCATCCCTGCCCTGGCTGGTCCACATGTCAGGATCGCACAATTATTCTATCTTCCCCTGGATTCCACATGAATTCTATCCATGTGAGGAGGACTTTCATTTAGTTCACTCCTAACAGCTAAAAGACTCACTATGTCCAGAAGACAGGTATCCAACATTGCCTTAGAAATTATGAATTCTCAGTAATATTTGGACTTATTATTGGATCTGATTGTTTTAGTCTTGGTTTAGGAAAGCTTTCATTATCTGCTACAGAATAATACTGTTATATTTCCGTGTTTCTTATATTCTGCCCATGGTATGAAAATTGGCAACTCAATGCTGGTGAGATGGTTCAGTGGTTAAGGGCATTTGCTTTAAGTCTGATAAACTGAGATTATTTTCGATTAATTGGAAGGAGAGAACAAAGTCCTGAAAGTGGTCCTATGTATTCTACACATGCACTGTGGCACATAAAACTGTGCATGTATACATGCACACACAAACACATACACATACATATCATCATCATCATCACTATTATCATCATCAACTCACACAGACAAAGATTTATAATTCTGTCTATAGCAAAGTAAAGTTTTATGTCAGTGATAAGGTAGTTATCCTATACTACAGTTAGTCACTTTGTTAAAAAAAAAAAAGTAAGTACAGTAATTCAATTCACATACATTTGTTGAATATCTGTAATACAAAAGAATATAATAAAATATTCTGTGGGGGCCAATGAAAGAGATCATACTAGACCTGAAGAGAAACATGGAAAGCATCTTTTAAGGTAAATAGGAAAGGTAAGCCTCATAGAAGAAAATACAGAGAAGGCTCTGTAGGAGGGAGGTTCTTAAAGGCCTGCTAAGTTCTGACACAAGCAAGTAGAAACAGGGAATGTCTGTGTAAAGTCCATCTACGGATTCCCAGCCTGGGATTTCAGGTTTTTTTTTTTTTTTCTAACATTGCCTTTGAATCAGAGGCGGGCATCGCCCCAAAGGCTGATTCATGGAGAAAATTTCTGACAGTGTGCCAGTCTAACCGGGGAGCTGTTTTTGAAGAGGTGAAATTTTTCACTCGCTAGTTTTTCTAACTACTTGGTAAATATTTCAAGCAGTAAAAGTGATGATAGAGTGATAGTAAACGTTCTGTCTTCTCCTTGTCCCTTTTCCAGAACAATCATCATTACCAGTTTTCAAACCTCTCAGAAATGTCTCCTTTCATGTTACATACACATTAACAAACATCTGTATTTTTCTTTAACTTACTGTCTGAGAATTTTATCCAGGAAAACAAAGTATTCTGCCCAAACACTGTCCCTGTCCCTCCTCTCCAGTACCCCTCCCACCATTTTTTCCCAACCGAATGTAGTCTTTGTTAATCCCACCGAGTCCACTCGGTGCTTCCAATACGTGCAAAGGTCTTCTACTGGAGTATGAGCAGCTAAAGGGCGGGCTACAACCTGATTAAAACTGATCCTTCTTCTACCAGCAGCCCTAAATTACTAATAATTCCTCAGCTAGGAGTGGGACCTCATGAAAACCGCTTTGATCAAGGCTGAAATTTTGGCCAACTTGATCTTATGTGGGTCTTGGGCATGTAAAAGCCTTTTGGATGATGCTTTACAAGGTCTTAAAAAAAAACGTATCTGTCAGCCCAGGCTGCTATGCCCAGCAAAATTGCCATAATCAGAGGAGAAAAGAAATCTATGCATATGATATAAGTAAATTAGCGGATTTATGGCCAACAAGCCAGCACTATAGCACTACACTACAGAGGACACCTGAAGGAAAGATCAGCATATCTAAGAGGTGACAAGGAAAAATGGCAATACTAGGTAAGAGATGACACAAAGGAGGACCAAGACAATGAACTCAATAATACACACGTCTTTTTTAATACATCTAGGGAAACAAATTATAGTGCAATTTGCTATTTTTTCAGCAGTGAGATTATTACAAATGCACCCTCTCTTATGCTTCCCCCATTACAGATGTTATAATACGCCCTAACAGATTTCTATTGGTACACTATCGTGTGTTCCGAAGCTTTTGTTATTACCACTACAATACCAGAAAAATCTATGGTATATCAAATCTTTCTCTAGAGAAAAACGCTTTTGATTGGTTGTTTGTGAAGTTTACATCATACACCCAACGCCACTCATCTTCCCCCTTCCCTTCATACTCCTTCCTTTATCCTTGCTACCTTCTCCTATAATGGAGAAAAAAAATCTCATTGTGGAAGCTGTAGTGTGTCACAATGTGTCCCACAGTCTACTCTTTGGTCCACATTTCTTTGCTTGCAAATGTTTATTGCAATAACTCCTTAGTCTGGTATGAGGCCTCTGCCTTCTGCTACTCTAACTGCAGCGAGACTCCTCTAGGATAGTTTGTCCTAGTTCTGTGTTGTAGAGAGCCTGTAATATTGAATGTAAAGGACCAGCCCCTTCATGCACTTCCATAGGATATTAACTCTTTCTAGAAGTGTTATTGTCTGCAAAATAAGAGTGAAATGAACTGAGCACTGCAGGAAGTTGTATATTTATCATCTTGGTAGATACCATCTTACCACTTATTAATCAGTTCATCCACTAATAGTGTAGGCATGGACAACTGCTGTGTCACAGTATTGTCAATTTTAAAAATGTTTTTTCACTTCCACTCAAATAATGCTTTGTCCATGCATTTTCTCACGCTTTAAAGAAACTAAACAACTTTAAGATGAAATGGCATTTGAACCTGTTTCCACTTCCAGAGAACATCATTTGTCTCTATTTATACCAAACTCTGTGTGCGTGTGTGTGTGTGTGTGTGTGTGTGCACATATATATGTGCACATGCATGTGTGTTCATGAATGTGAAGGTGTGTGCATGTCATATCATATGCATACAGGTCAAAACATAATTTGTGAGACTCAGTTCTCTCCTTCCACTATACAAATCACACGAATTAAACAAAGGTCCAAAGCTTGGGAC
Organism: Rhynchomys soricoides; assembly: GCA_019843965.1. NCBI lineage: Eukaryota > Metazoa > Chordata > Mammalia > Rodentia > Muridae > Rhynchomys > Rhynchomys soricoides. The sequence continues at coordinate 1,834,138 of JADRCH010000060.1, forward strand.
CAAATACCTTTATCGGCTAAGCCATCTCCCTGACCCAAAGCTGTACTTTTAAATTTTACTTATAAAAATTACTTATAAGACAGTTTTATTCATTAAAGATTTTAGTACTTTGTCTCATATATGCTGCCAATATTTTTCTACCTGTCTATGGAAACTGATTTCATATCTCTCAATAAAAAGGAAAATTTTCAAATTTTATGAAGCTATATTTATCAGCATGTGGATAATTTGATATAATTTATCTTTCTTAGATAAGACATGGCTTGAAGATTACAACAAAGGAATCTATTTTCATTTTATTATTGAAAATTAATCCATCTAGGTCCAGTTTCCACTTTAATAATAATCGTTCTTTTGTTGATGGGTTGTCCCAGAACTAGTTATTGAATATTCTGTCCTTAATACACTGATTTAGAATGCTAACATTATCATATTCTGAATAGCCATATTATTTGAGTCTCATTCAAGACTCTACTGCCTTCCTTTGAAATTAGTATTCAGGCACTGATACGAAGTGCTATTACTTATAAAAGTTATGTAATAATGGGCAATAATGTAGCTTGCTCCCTTATCTTTATTTTAATTTTTTTTAGAGAATGGTCTTTATTTGAACTATAAATTCAACATCCCTAGCTTCATAAAAGTAGTAATTTTATTGGAAGTACATTCGATTTATAAATCAATGTAGTATAAATTAACATCTTTATAGTCTTGCATTAACTTAAGTAGAATGGAGCATGAATATCTATTAATTCCAACACTGTCTTATGCATCTTTTAAGTTTTTCAAGTATAGTTTTTCTGTAGTAGGATGATTCCAAATGTTTCATATACAAAGATCCCCCCCCCACCGTGGGTGGGTAAAACACACTGTTAACAGTTTCTAAGCTCCTGTTAGTACAACCAACATTGTCAAAAACTAGCAGGAATTCTACAGATAAGCTGCTTATCTGCAGAGTAAGAATAACACTTGGGAGCATTTAATAAAGGCATTTTCATATGTATTTATCAAATACATCTCTCCTTCCTTCTCTTTCTATGCCTCTATTCTTACTTTCTAGCTTTTGCTTAGTGGTTCCTTTTAGCTCCTGTAGGTAACAAGTCCATTTTATAATAACATAGTGACATCAAAGTAAAAGTTTCTAAAATCTCTTTGCTATAAATGTCTCTATTATATTTTAGCAGCTTCTCTTGGAGTTTCCTAGCTTATGAAATTCTACAGATATGTATAAATGATTGATGATTTTTCTTTTCTTTTAGGCATCTTGGGCCTCATAAATGTATCTTGCCTCACTTTATTAGAGGTAAACCCTCACATTATATTGGTTGATAGGGAATATAATCAGATTTTGTTTTTAAGTTACTTGTAATATTTTTGAATTTCATTATCAGATATGTTCTGATTAAATATAAGTATACCACAGGGTCTCAAATCCACATTCAAACATGTTGGATTTTTAAGCTTTTATTAGAATTATGGAAATAATATTTTCTCCATTTTCCTATAATTTACATGAAAAATCATTGATACATTAAATTATTTGAATGATTCACACATGACAATTCCTTCTAAATCTCTTAGTATGCTGATGGATGATTTGCTAACATATTTTAGAAGTATTGCCCTCATAAGCACAAATAAAATCCATCAGTACTTTTATTTAATTTTTTGTCTTTGTTAAATATTGTAAAAATACTTTCCTACATTCTTTAGAAGCTTTAATCTTCATGCATTAAACAATTTAAACAGCATTTCATATTATTTTGTTAATGAAATAAATCAATATTATTGATCATTTTAGTTACAAAATTGATAATTTTGACAAGGTACTTAGTATCTCCCTCTTTAGTTTATTTTTTATTTTATATGTATAAGTATTTTCCCAGTGTGTATGTCTGTGTACAACCTGCATGCCTAGTGTCCACAGAGGCCAGAAGAGAGCAACAAATTCCCTGTAACTGGGATTTCAGATGGTCATGTGCCACTATGTGTGTGCTGGGGAATTGAACCTGGATCTTCAGGAAGACTATTCTGTGTCCTTAATGACATCAGCCCCTGCTCAATCTCTTGTCTTGCATTTAATGCATTTTCAAGACTACTGAATTGATAGCAGGGCTTTTTGTTTATTTATGTAAATTTAAGTTGTGTTATTTCACATATTAATTTATTCTTTTTCATTTCCACCATTTCTGTGTAATAGAAATTTAAAGGTAATTCAAGACATTATTTTAAAAAGACACTTGATATTTTTTGTTGTTGTTTTCCTTGAGATTTTTTTAGATCTGACCGTTTCCACAATTTTCACAAATTTATGTCATGAGTATTCGTATGGGGAATAATTCACACAATCTGCTTTTAAGCTTAATTCATTGACATCTTAGAATGGGCCCAGAATTGTGCCCCATAATGAAGACTGTACAGAGGCATTGTACTTGTTGTCTGATATCTTCAGAGTACCCAGTAGACACAGCACTTAGTAATCACAGCACAAGAATATAGGACCAGTTTGGAAACTGCTCGGAAAACAGAGAGAGGTTCTCTCAACCACAAAGAAGCAGAATGGGTCTCAGTTTGGATGTTTGTGACAAGATAAGCACTAGAAAATTATGATTATACACAATTTTATTTTATTATTTTATTTTTTATTTTTGTTTCTGACAGTCTCACTAAGTAACCCTAGCAGGCTTGGAAGATATGCTCCTGGTACATTTACTTTCTGAATCTTAAGATGTAAGAGAGCTCTTTCTACCCTTTAACGAAGACTTTCACATACACAACAACATATTGGTTTAATGTAGAATTCTTGAATCAAATTCTGTGTCCTTTTAGACCCTGTGATTTTCTAAAAGAAAAAAGTTCAATATCCACCTGATTTATATCCCCCTATATACATAATTTACAACAGAAATAATTAATTTTTTAATATCATTGAAATTCTAAAATCCTACAAGGTATTTCCTGACATACTGTTGTCTCTCTCTCTCTCTCTCTCTCTCTCTCTCTCTCTCTCTCTCTCTCACAATGAAGTATTCTTTATGTCTGGAATTTGATGTTTCTCATCTCAGAAAGTAATAGGTTATCTCCTTAACAAACTTTTTATTTCCTTGGATTCTTTGATTTTGTTTTTTGCTTTTTTCCTTGAAAACCACAAAAGCATGGCTAACAATAGTCCTTTCCCACTTTAAAAATGGCAGAGATTAGATAAACCATGTCTAAGTCAGGGCTGAACTCACTGAAGTAACATGGCCCAAAGTCTTGCCCACATTGACATAATGTGTGCATTTAAAGCTAAAGCTAATAATTTTGTCAGCCCAGTGAATAGGGTGGAACAGAATGATCAGGAATACAGAGCAGTTTAAAACAATATAAGAAGTGAAGGCTAAAGATAAGAGAGAGAATCTAACACAAGGATCCAGTCTACAAATAATCAGAGAACACAAGAGCAAAACGGAACAATATGTGGAATAGGAAGTTTGGATGGCTGAAAGAGTCCAGAATAAAGATAGAAAAAAAACATATACATAAAAAAGGATAAAGAATATCCAGACAGATCCAGTGTCCCACATCCAGTAAACATGTAAATGGAACTGCAAGGTACAAGCACAGAGTCAAAGATGAAACAGTTCCAGGCTTGCTGTTAGTCTCATGGAAAACTCGTGAGCTGAGGAGTAGATATTGTGTCCATATGGCTTTTCGTTTATAAAAACTTTACAAAGCCAGGATTCTTTCGTTTTACTAAATACCCATCTTCATTTTCTTAAGAAGTAAGTTCTTTCCTCTTAAAAACTATCTGCTTTGAGAGCATATTTTATGCTAGATAAGTAAATTTCTTGCCAACTTTAAAATTAAACCAAATTTCACAGCTTCTCCAAAAAAATATTAGGACCTTTCTCCATGAAAAATAAGAAATTTTTACAACAGAGCTGCAAAACCACCATCCAACATTGGCTACCTCACAGAAAGGGAGAAAAACACAGATCAATAGAAGGTATAGGATTTTCTCAAAACTTAACAAAGCAGTGGCCAGCACCTCTAACTTATAATTATGGCTATCTTGAATAATTTTTTTCACATCTTGAGTTTACTGAGAAAGCTGCAGAACTGTGTCAGACACCTTTAATAACAAAAAAAACCTTAAAATTCCTCTTTTTTCTTTTTTATAATTCAAAAACTGAGTACAAAAGATATGTTAGCCTTCAGCCATACATGATGCACAAACAGCTAAGAAACAATGGTTTTCTTGAGTAACTATTTTGTTGGATCACTGAATTTATGAGCATATAACTCAGATAGATGCTCATTTTGTTTACACTAAATCTTGTAACACCCACTTATCTCACATTTTCCTGTAGGAGACTTCTGGGGATTTAATAGCCAATAAGCTTAGGAAGATATAGTAGATTCTAACTTGAAAAGAACATTACAGTTGAGATAACTTAATAATGAAACACCATTAAGGAAATGATTGGCATCTACTAAGATATGATGGTAAACTAGGTACTTGGTGGGAAATTTCCAAATGAATTTATATAACAACCCCACACATCTTAAACCCATCTATAAATGCAAAGTTTGCAGCAACCTTAAGCATGTATAGTTTCTAATTCATTAGCCCACAATTAAAATCCATGCATCACTTGATCTTCCTTTCATTCAACAGATATTTACTGGCTACCTCGCATGCTGGGCAGATTTCAGGCTCAAAAAATAAGAGGAATCAGCTTTACAATGAGCAGATGAATAACATCCTAACCCAAGAAAACAGCATGTGGAAAGGTTATGCTTTGAGAGATGGCATTTGTCCATCAATAAATAAGTGAGAGACTTAGTTGGAATAAAGAGGCCATGGAGTAGCACATTCCAAGATGACCAAAACAATAGATCATATTGGGCTTTGTAGGCATTAACAAATTTACACTAACAGGAATACATGTGTACACACAGACATACATGTTCATGTGTGTTATATAAATTATATAAAACTACATATTGTTTTATACATCTATACATATAATTCTTATAAAAATGTGGTGCCCACTACATACTTGGCTGACTAGAGTTACATAATATAACTAATGTTTTATAAAGTTATGCTACCTCAGAAATATAGAAAACAGGTTGTATGCAGTAAGGCATTGCCTTTCCTATACCTTTGCAGTACCGGTCTCAATAACTATACAGAAGTTTGTAAAACAATGTGACTTCTTGATATGGACAATTCGAACACCTCCAGCACACCCCACCCTGCTCACCAGAAACAGTCAACACTCTTCATATATATCTTCATATATACAAACCGCAGAGCTGAGAATTGAAAAGCTACAATGTTACTGCACCATAATAATAATAATAATAATAATAATAATAATAATAATAATAATAATAATGGATGAATCTGAAATTTAGACAGGGGAGGCATTTTCTCCCATGTAATCAGGGACAAAATTCTGAAGTAGTTAAGATCCAATTAGACATATCTGAGAACATTGTTCCTCTTCTGTTTGGCACTTTTGGAAAGCACATCCTGACTGGCCTACAGAGTTTTCCCCCCTTACACTGTTTCTATTTCATCAGCTCTATAGCACGATGGAAGTTTCTGACTATCTCAAAACTAGCACCAAGAATTGAGTACATGAGTTTGTGACACAACTTAAAAGTACTAGGTAGCCAACCTTGCTCATGTTTACAAAATATGTATTCATGTGTGAGTATGTATGTCTGTGCATGCGGATGCCACAGGTCAACATTAGGTATCTTCCTCTGTGGATCTCCACCATACATTTTAAGACATGTTCTCTCACTGAAGCTGAAGCTCACCGCTATGGTTAGACTGGATGACCACCAGCAAGCCTCAGGAATCCATCAATCTCCCTTACCCTAGTGCTGGGGTAAAAGCAGTGGTTCTCAGCCTTCCTAATGCTGTGACCCTTTAACACAGTTCCTCCTATTGACTTCCAACCATAAAATTATTTCATTGCTACTTCATAACTGAAATTTTGCTAGTTAAGAATTATAAAGGGGCGATCTGGAAAGGGGGAAACATTTGAAATGTAAATAAAGTAGGAAAAAATAAAAAAATAAAATTAAAAAAAAATTAAAAAAGAATTATAATGTAAATATATGATATGCAGGATATATCTGATAAGCAATCCCCAAAAGGGTCATGACCCACAAGTTGAGAATCGCTGTGGTAAAGGTAAGCACCACTACACTTGGCCTTTTCATGGGTTCTATGGGTCAGATCTGGGACTCAAAGTTCATTAACCACTTTACACACTGAGGCACATTCTACTCCTGTATCCAATACTATAACAGCCCAAAGAGTTGATAAAATAAGCATATAATAGATTATATATTTGAGAACTCATACCCAGTATTGCCACTCATCTTCAATCTTCATAATTTTATGTTATATTTAACTCTGGATATTATGTATCTCCTGAGACGGTCATTTTCCTTTCATTTAGGAATGTCTGAAAAACATTCTGGGTGAATAAAAAATTTCCAGTTTAGAAAACTATCACCTCACCACAGGTTAAACAAGAGAAAAGGGTATTAATGCCTTTCAACCATTCTCCATGAGTTAGCATTAGCTCAACAGATTTTAAAGCTTTTCCTAGCCTGTGTGGTAGTTGTTTTGATGTAAATAATAGGCAGTGTGCTTTGGAAGTGAAATAAACAGGAAAAGTACATCTAGAAAGACAGAGTCTATTTAGATACACAACTTAAGATTCTATGTTTGCTGCTGAAAAATCCAAGACATTTATTTCACTTATGATTCTGTAATCAGGTGTGTGTGGGAGCGGGGTCTGCAAGGAAAGTGTGTTTGCATTCCTGTACTATCTAGAATAATTAGCCCAAGAGCTGCAGACTCTGCTTTCAAGATGATTCTTTGCATAGCTGGTGACCTGTGACTTCTTATCACCCATGAGAGTTTCTCCGTGAGGATCTCCAACAGTATGACAGCGATAAGCCAAGAAATAGTGCAGAATGTACACATTTCAATCATCTAGCTTCTAAGATCTCATAGTAGCAACTGGATTGAGTCTGTTAGTCTAGGCCTGAATTGTCACATATAGTTTCTACTACAGAATGAGGTCATTAGAATGTAATTAAAATGAACTGATATTAAAATCTAGCCATATAGTCATCCTAGATGTGTCTCATTGCCCAGCATGACCAAAGGCTGTTTTAGCCTTGTAGACACAGCATTTTCATTGATCTAGAATGTTCTATGAAACACCACTCATCTACAAAGTCACAAGGCCTCATTCAGGTTCAAGAAGAGACTTAGATTCTATCTTTTACAGGAGAAAGTGATAACTTTACACATTTGAAAGGAAAATAGGGTGGGAGAGATGGTAGACATCTCCAGGACATAGGACATAGTAACCTCTTGTAATCTGTACTATTTAAAAACTGGCATAAAGGACAACTTTCTCATATAACGTTTATTACAGCATGAGTCCTGTATATACTGTGACTCAGTGACACTGCTAGGCATATACAAACAGAAGCATGTCTGTTGTAGACAAAAGAATGGGAATGATCAAAATGGCATGACTTGTAATAGCTCCAAAATGGAAAGCATCAAGATAATAGATATTTCATCAGTAGCAAATGAGTTCATTCTTGACTCTAATATACCTTTACTGGGGTTCCTGTGAAACCAGCAAAACTTTTCAAAGTTTTCATGTATGAACTCTAAAATAAGGTAGTTCAGTCCTTAGTAGAGTGTTGTGAAAAATAATGAAAACCATATATGCCAAAGTTTCTTTTGTGTTACTAACACTCCACCAGAGCCACTTTATAAAGATGTCCTGCTCTGGAGACAGGGAGAGACATGTCAAAGGTACTCAAGCTTAGTGAATAAATTAGTGAGTAATGAATGGATGGATGCTATTTCTTGTCCAGCTTGTACATGTAAATCTACCAAGGCAACATAAGTCAATGAGATACAATCCTGTACTTAAAAGTCATACTGCTCCCTGCAGGAACTCTTGACAATTATTTAGCCCATACTTGGCAAGTTAGTATTAGAATCTTAGAAAAGCAAAGAGACAGAATTGCCTTAGGTCTAATAACTATCTAGTGGCTTACCTCTGCTCTGAGATTGCAGCTGGGAATCTCTTGAGAAAACGCCACCCACATGAAATTCCATTGCTTCAGGTTTCAGTGAGGGAGGGAGACCACAAGTATGACCTTCCTGTTGGAATTTGGGAACTTCCACTCAGATCCAAACCAGAAGCAGGAAGCTCAATGCTTGCTTAGCAAGAAAGGGGAATGGATTTGCAAACACTGCAGCCCAGACTTGCACAGACATAGTTCTTCCTTTGTCTATCATTCTCCTTCCTACTAATGATCCCAGCCTGCCAAAAAGGAATGTACATCTCAATGGCATGTAGCCAAACCTTTTCGATCACTCATAGTGTTCTGGAATTCAAACACAGGTGTGTCTGTCTAATTGCTGGTCTATTGTTCTCACATATTAACATTGTTTTGGGTTCAGACCTAGGATGAGAGACAAGTATGATATCGTAAATGGAGGATGGAGACATACAAACTTAAAATATCCAATTCAAAACTGAAAAGGACCTGTGTTTTTATCAGACTGAAAAAAAAATGGATTAGTGGATTTTTTTTTTTTTTTTACAGGCTCTTTTCTATTTTGGTTATCTAGGTTAAGTGTTCATGGAGAAAGCCATAACTGAAGGTCACATTAAGAAAATGAATACTCCAGAACAGCATGAGCCAAGATGTGAAAAAGAAAGACGGGAGCTTTCGAAGGGAGAATAACCAGTACTTTTACCCAAAGTGATTGAGACAACAAGGAGAAAGAAGAGTTTATTAAACACATACTATGAAATTAAACCTGTGCTAAGCATCCCACTTATTTCTAGTCTTTTTTGATTAATGGGGAAATTAAGGTAACTTCAAAAGATCAAACAGCTACAAAATAGTGAGGCCATATTTTTAAATTTGTTCTGACCTGGTTCAAGGATGACTACAGGAGATCAAACTTATGGCTTACTCCTGGGTAGGTAGAGAAAGATCTTAATGCTCAAGTTGGCATCTTTCATTTTTGAAGGAAATTTGAAGCAGGATTCCAGTGAGGTGGAGACTGAGGGTTCTGTAGCTGGTGACACAGTGAACACCAAGATCACAGACTAGCCAGTCTGGGGAGAGTTCCCCAGAGTCTCTAGTCCTAGGAAAGAAAGGTTACTCATCTGTTTGTGAAGTACTTGGTGCCAGTGTGGAAGCTTGTTCTGGTTCTACATACCCCAAACTGGAGCAAGGGCCCTAACAAGGGCATTGTCAGAAGCAGAACTAGAATCGGAAGGTTCTGCTGGTCACTTAGGTTCTAATTACACTGGCATCACTTCTGGCTAATCTGTACTTCAGCAGAGAAACCACAGTGTTTCTCTGAGTGAATCTGAAAACAGATGAATTTATTCCCTTCTTCCATCAAGAAGAATTTTCCCATCTGGATATAAATGTGAAAATTGTCTTGTAGCATTTCTGTCTTCATTGCATTGCACTTGTTGCCTGGTTAGAGGCCTTCATTCACTGCCCTTGCCCATCCTGTTATCTCTATAGCACTTTATCCTACTCTTGTAATCTGCTGCACCCTGTCTTGAGTGAATATGATAGCCTTGAGAGCAGAAATCACCTGTTTTAAAACAACTTGAATACCAAGTACATTATATTTACTTTAGGTTACTTCCAACTTTCAACTGCATAAAAAAGATAAGCATTTTTGCATCTACCTCTCCATGCATATTTATGAATCTCTGTTTTCCTAGGAATGGAGTTACCCTTTATCTAACATTTGAAACTCTTGGAACATTCTCCTTCCCAAAGTATTCCACAGCTGCTCAAATTTTATTGTCAGTAAAGAATTTAAATATTCCCTTTAAAAGTGAGTTAGTGGAGATTAAAGAATTTTAAAATTTGACATAGGAGAGGGCACAGTTGTTTAGGGGGCAGGTGACTTCTGTGCAGGCTTTTCACGCTGCTTTCAAACTGATCTCTTACTTCTTGTATTTTATGACACTGTAGCCTATGGTGTAGTACTCTTACCAATGAGTTTGCAAGTAGACTTGGCCATTGGGTGGCATCTTTAAATAATGGAAAGTTTGAACAGAGAAGGAACATAGTAGTTGCTCACTGTTCCTCCACTTCAGGTATTACCACTGATGAGTGCTAGCCCTCTCTCCTGAAATTGGTTCTATTCCTTTCTAAATCAGTTATTCACTCTGGTGATGATTCCCACGTGGTGGAGCCATGATGTGTGATTCCTGCCTGCCTGGCTGCCTCAGTTTCTGCATCCTGATGTACATCTGCCCTCTATATATTTCTCTAAGATTGTTCCTGCCACTGCTGCTTGCCAAATGCTTATTAATCTCCTGTTTGTATTCATAGATTCTTTAGACATACTTCAAAATCGGTGACTTCTACTTTATTCAGAATGAACACACTATAGCAGCACACAAATGACCTTTGCTTCACTTGTACCTATAAAAAGCACAAATATGTTTTTCTGTTATTTCTTTCTCTTTGATCTACATTTAGATGATAACTGATTGATTCTACTTCCCAAACGTGTTCTTTTTCTCTTTCAGAATATTTTTTTTATTTTTTTAAAATGACTGATCTAAAACCTAATTGACTGAAATGATCAGCTTTACCACAGTTCACTGCACTCACTCAGAAAGCTACTCTTAGAGGCAATTTGACAGAGCTGTCCTTTGAAACTGGCATTTTCTAAGTGTTCATCTAAATTACAGTTGGGCCATAAATACAATAGGTTAAACAGAGACAGCTGAGAAATTGTGTAGGTGAAAAATTAGAAGGATGGGATCTTTCTCCTCGTCCATGTAAAGATTTAATCTGTCAGATTAAAAAAACCCAAACCTGGTGATTGTGTCAGATAACAGCTTGGAGGATGCTCAGAGATGGGTTTCCCAGGGTGTCTCAAGGGATGGGTCTGTGGCCTACAGAGGCAGGTGTTTCTCAATGGGAACATGGAGGAGTCCTTGGCACCAGTATTGGGCCAGCTGTGAGTTTATCTGTGGTATCTGGCTTTCAAGGAAGTGTTCCCCACAGTCTGCCTAAAAGAGATGAGCAAAGTGAACAAAGAGGTAATTGCACTGTACTTTGACAAGAGGGGGGGCATTACGAAACAAAAACTATATATGTAAATATATAGTTATATATGGATCTAGATTAATATTAAAAGGACTATTGATTTATCTAGAGAAGAGCATATAATAAAATATGTACACTCTAGAATCTGTGGACATCCAATGATAGAGTATGGGTGTCTGGAAGTTTTCATGATTGGGTTCCCTTTTCTGTGTTTGTCATCTCTGCCAATTCCACTCTCATGAATAAAGTTTTTGCTGGCTCTAGGTTTCCCTGAGATCTGTTCCAAATCCTCAATTACAAGACCCTCTGTTAAATGATTCCTGTATGTATACCATGTTCTCTGGCTATGTAATAAGAAGACTTTTTCCTTTGCAAACCCTACCTCTACCTTGGAAAACTCCGATGAGTACTAGAATGATAATGTGTTCCACATATTTCTTAGTTGATTCAGGGTTCACAACAAACATGGAGACACTGTATTGCCTTTCATGGCATAGTCCCATAGCATGACTTCCATAACACACAAGTGAGTAAAAGATTCACAAAGGCCTGTCCAGTTTAAGACAAGACTTGATGTAGTTGGAATAGGAGGAGAACAATCCGGAAATGGGAATGTTGTTGAAGATGATTTTGGAAGGAACAATTTGATATTGGAGAGAAGAAGACCTGTGCACATTAGGCAATTATTCTCCCACTAAGCTACATCTCCAGCCCCTAGACTGTTTTTAAAACAGAGTTTAACTGAAAAGGATAGAAATACAAGAAGCTGAGAAAACCCTCTTTAATCTGAACATGCAAAAGAATCGTTGGAGTGTGAGTTTGGAAACACACCCAGCCAATTCATGTAAGAGTTCACAGTGACCCCAGGACCTTGTAATGGATAAGTAATTTACTACTGAGCAGCAGCCCAGCCCAAGGGTTAACCTGTTACAATAGGGAAAGATCCTCAAAGATTAAGCACAGATCATAGGCTGCTTTTGGAAAGCCCAGTATGAAAAGATCATATATCTGTTTTAAAGGAAAAGGTACAAAGAAGATTTACAATTTGCAATAGGTGAATAAGTCATAGTTCATGTCCATGAATGAGCCAAGTTCAGAATATGAGCTGCTCTGTGGCCTCTAAGCTTTCTGTGACAACTTAATGCTATCATAGCAGGATAAATTAGCAGCAAGGAAAGCCATGATGGCACACAAGACCTGTACCTTACTTGTCCTTTGTGGGAAGTGTCTCCTACCTCTGCTATGACATCTCTAGGAGTCCTACTTGTGCTTTTTTTTAATAAGAAGGCAGAATGTCTCTCTCTCTCTCTCTCTCTCTCTCTCTCTCTCTCTCTCTCTCTCTCTCTCTCCTGACAGTTTTTAGTTGATGTCTCATCTCTCATGCTGACCTTCAGTATCTTCTCTTCAGAGTGGTGCCTTATGACCTATTGACAGCAGATCCATAGATCTGTTCCCTCATTCCTACCCTTTAGCATGATTTCACAGCCTTATTTATCAGTTCTTTGATCTGTCCCTAGAACACAAAATGTGCAGCCTGTGGCAGCAGGGAATGTTGCCTACCTTTGATCCCCAGAGGCAGTGTTTAGCTTACATGCCACTTACTGGCACGAATGACTGACTATTGGCCTGCTTTAGCTTTCCCTGTTAAGTGAGAATGGCACTTTGAACATAATATGAAACCAGCATCTCTCCATTTCTGTTTCAAAATTAAAAAAAAAGACTCAGATGAAATTATTTTCTATTTGTCCTATGAAGGAAACTTGAAGAACAGAGAAAACTCAAAAGCTCTCCAAACTTGAAAGTGGCAGAAATGGAGAAAGAGGAGGAGAGAAAAACCCAAAGACAGTATTCAGGACTTCCGTGCAAGGTTGTATATTGTCACAAGAACAAGAATCCAGAATTGGGTATGCTGACTCCTTGTATCTTTCCACCCATGAAAACTCCTGTATTGTTAACAAGAATGGTTGGTGGAATGACTAACCGAAAGAAGGCAAAATGTAATATACATGGTTGGACATACCTGATGTCAATGATAAACAAAAATGAGATAATTTGAGTGAAAACTCAGTTAATATATGACCTTGAAACTTTGGGGTCATCTCCACCCTCTTATCATTTCTTCCATGTGTTTCCTAGAGTACATCTCTCTCATGCCTGGCCCTCCTCCCTCTCATTGCCTTCACTGCCAAAGTCAACATTTTCTCATTTCTGTTTGAAACTATTGGAAGAGCTCTTTTGCTCGGTCTCCAACTCGGTTCAGCTGCCTCTACAGAGAAAATGCAAGGTGTCTCAAAAGAGAATTTACATTGACAGTTGGGCTGGTACTTAAGCCTGGTACACGTGTTGAAATGTAGCAACCCTGAGTTAGGTCTTTAAAATGCACAAAGAATGAATGAACTAGCTGTGTCTGCTCCTGTATCACTTGGCTATTTTCTTTTGTGGCTTTCCAAAATATGTTTAAATAAGGTTTTAGTTACTGAATTCTAAATACTTGGCCTTATATTCATATATAGGTAAACATAGCTATCCTCTGTCCCCACGGAAAGTTCTTTTTTATTCAGACAGAAAGCATGACATCAAAATGCAGAGAAAAACTGACAGTTAAATGTCTAGTCTCAGTAGATAAATCTACAACACATTCTCTGTACCTACGGCTCAGGGAACCTTTCAGAAGAAGTGGCAGAAAGATTGAAAAAGCCAAAAAACTAGAACATCTGATGTGAGACTGTGTTTTCTATATATGACAGGGAGGTACACCCAGAAAATGGCAACAATATAGTTGCCAAACAAACACTGAAAATGAGAATAGCAATTGGCTTGTCAGTGTGGATGAGGGATTTCCCAAGGCTCCATCCCTAGAGAAGAGATGTGAACAACTAACGGTTTGAAGAGAGAATCAGTTTTCTCCAGGGACATATCCTTATCCCATTCTAAGAAGTCAGCTATAAACACAGAATGAAAATGAATGCATGTTGGAATTTGTGTGTGTGTGTGTGTGTGTGTGTGTATGAATAATAATTAAATTAAAAGGAAGGCCATAAGTGTGATAAGGAATGAAGTACAGCAGAGAAAAAGTAGGATGTAGAAGACAAAGGGGAGAAATGATACAGATACGACACTCATACATGAAATTCTCAGAAAATAATAAACTAATTTTGAAAGTGGTGTGAATTCAGGGCATGTTAGCACATACCTGAAACTCTAGCACTCAGGGAGGACTACCACAAGTTCAAGGCCACCGTAGTCAACAGCAGGTGTCAAGCTAAACAAGGCTACATAGTAAGTTCGTGTCTCCAGTTGACTTTCAAACAACCATAATTTATAAATCTCTGTAGGTATGTGCTTTCTGAATAACACTCAAAATGATCATGTATTCAACACTTATAATCACTGCAGAAACAAATATACAATTATTTTGAGATGATGAATTAGATAAAGGTATGTTTATTTCATCACTTGGGGGGAGAGAGAGAGAGAGAGAGAGAGAGAGAGAGAGAGAGAGAGAGAGAGATTGTACTTGGCTATGTGTATGTGCGTATAAAGTCAGCTTGGATTCTTACTTTTACCCTAGACAAACACTTTTTAAAGTTTAAGTTATTCTGGATACTTTTAGATAATAATTGGCTAATATACATCACTATGTAAGATGTTAAGGGCTAGTGTTATTCTAAGTAAATATCACAGGAGACTATAAAAAAGAAGTTTTGAGAATTATAAAGATATGCTTCATGCCAGTGAATGCTATTACACCAGGAATATGTTCAAGTCCTCATGAACCAATGGGAGGCTCTAATTAATCTGAGTATTAGCAATATATCTCCACCATATGGTCAGTGAGACTAACAAAAACTTTATAGACAATTATTTAAAAGAAATGAAGAAAATCACCTTCTAGTTATTACCTCCTTGTCCCTTTCTGAGCCTTAGAGGCAAGCATTAAGGTGATAAGGGAAAACAATGGTATCATGTTTCTCTAAAGAGATCAATGGATGAACTGGAAAATGAGAATCAGACTTTTGCTCAGAGAACATGAACAGTGGAAGAAGGAATTTCAACCGAGTCCTCATCTCCGATAGGATGACTCCAGTGGTTAGAGAAGACAGATGTAGAGATGAGTCTTTTTATGGTTGTATATATGAAATTTACCTGGCCAAGACAAGGACGGTTTTATATTTTTCCATATTTGGTTCTCATTTATAATGTCATTCAGTTGACTAGTCAAGAAAATTCAGAATGATAGGCTTTTTTTTTAAATCCTCTTCCTAAGGGGGACAGATGACTGTATAAGTGAGAGAGGGTGAAGGACACCAGGAGAACATGGTCCATGAATCAACTAAGCAGGGCCCACATGAGCTCAGAGAGACTAAAGTGACAATCATAGGGCCTGCATAGGTCTGCACCGGGACCACTACGAATATGCTATGGCTGTTAGTTTGGTGTTTTTGTAGAACTCCTAACAATAGAAGCCCGTGTTTCTCCTAACAATAGAAGCCAATATATATATAACATAAATTAAAATTTCTAGTGATTAAGTAATTATTCACTTTACATGCAGATTATAGCCCTCCTTTCCTCCCAATCCCCCTGTCAAATACCCCCCCTCCTCCATCCCCTCTTCTCTTTCACCTCTGAGAATGGGGAGGTCCCCCTGGGTACCAACTCACTCTGCCACCTCAAGTCACTGCAAGCCCCTCCCTGTCTTTGGGTGGCCACCAAGGAGGTCTTTCTTACTTTATTTAGTTACTCCCTTAACCCTTTTCTTTTCTTTCTTTCTTTCTATTTTTTTTTTATTTTTTTGATACTTTATTTACATTTCAAATGTTCCCCCCTTTCCAAGTCTCCCCTTTGGAAACCCCCTATCCACTCCCCCCTCTCCCTGCTTCTATGAGGGTATGCCCCCATCTACCCACCCATCCACTCCTATCTTCCCTCCCTGGCATTCCCTTATACTGGGGCATCTAATGCTCTCAGACCCAAGGGCATCTCCTCCTCCTGATGGCTAACAAGGCCCTCCTCTGCCACATGTGTGGCCCGAACCATGGGTCCCTCCATGTGTATTCTTTGGTTGGTGGTCCAGTCTCCAGGAGCACCAGGGACTGGGGGGGGGGGGGAGGTGGTCAGGCCAGTCAACACTGTTGCTCCCTCCATGGGGCTGCAAATGCCCTCAGCTCCTTTAGTACCTTCTCCAACTCCTCCATCTGGGACCTCACGCTCAGTCCAATGTTTGCTGTAAAGTGAATCTTGGGTATTCCAAACTTTTGGGCTAATATGCACTTATCAGTGAGTACATATCATGACTTCTTTTGTGACTGAGTTACCTCACTTAGGATGATATTTTCAAGTTCCATCCATTTGCCTGCGAATTTAATGAAGTCATGGTTTTTAATAGTTGAGTAGTATTCCATTGTGTAAATGTACCACATTTTCTGTATCCATTCCTCTGTTGAGGGACATCTGGGTTGTTTCCAGCTTCTGGCTATTATAAATATGGCTGCAATGACACAGTGGAGCATGTGTCTTTATTACATGTTGGAGCATCTTCGGGGTATATGCCCAGGAGTGGTATAGCTGGCAGGGCCTCAATCTGAAACCCTTAGTGCATGCAACAGTGGTTTTCATAAATATCTAGCTACTTCTCCATAAGAAGCTTCTGTTAGGAAAACAAACCACATCACAGTGATTTTAGGAGTAAACAATCCTCGTGACACATATACAGGAAGAAAGTGGGGGTTTTTTATTGAAAATTAGATTTTTTTGTTCACACAAAACAACTCAACTGTAGTTCTCTCTGACCACTCCCTCTAGTGCCCCTCACCCCTAGATCCCCTCTATCTGAGATCCACTCCCCATCTATTTCCTCTTCAGAAAAGAGCAGGACAGAGAACAGCCAAACAGGGCAAAACAGGATACAATAAGACAAGGCGAAAGTCCTCATGTCACAGCTGTACAGGGTAACCAAATAGGAGGAAGAGTCTCAAGAGCAAGCAAAAAAGTCCGGAACTTTAATCTGAGGTTTGCTTAAATGCTTTACACAGTTCTAGAACCCGAGAAACTGAAAAAAGAGAATTAAATTTTAGTGGTTGATTTCAAAATTCATTCAGACAAGAAAAGGGAAAGTGATTTCTAGGAAGTTAGAGACACAAACTCTCATCGTAGAGACTAAAACACTCAACAATGAGGAAGCTTCCAAAGGCACTGAAGAATAACATGTTCTATGTATCTGTTATAGCCAACTTTCCCTTACTATAGCAAAGCACATGAGATAATGACTTTTTTAAACAAAAGTTTATTTTTGATCAGAGTTTTTTGTGATTTCAGTCCATGGTTGGTTGGTTGCTGGTGGGCTTTGGGCTCTCTGGCAGGACATTACATCATGGTAGGATATGCTGCGGAAGAATACATTATAATTGAGGGGGGAGAAGGAAGAGGGCTGAGTTCCCACTACTTATTCGAACACCACACCCTAAATTACATGCTTCTATTAGTCTCTACCTTCAAAATGTTTTTTCCACCTGTTGTTAATGTGCTAAGGTAGGGACCAAGGCCTCAGGGCATGTACCTTTAAGGGACATTCAAAACATAAACTACAGGATATTCTGATACTTGGCATTGAGAAGTTGTACATTCTGAAGTGTGAAAAGAAATCAGATTAATATGTTGATAGGCTCGGCACTCATTAATCTCATGAACTGATCATGTTGATACCTAACCAATACACTCTCTCCACTTCTAACATGTCTTTCTTCTTAAGGATTATGAAACTTTCTGATAAAGAAGGAATCATGGCCAACACCATTTGTAGCCTTCTGTCTCCTGGAAAGAGGCTTTGTCATCAACACATTTTTAGAAATCTCATGCCCTGCCCTCAAAAATGCCTGTTTCAACTCCAGCCATGTTTAGCTACTAGACAAGGGCTTTATGATTTGGTTGTGTGAGCCTGATCTAGGGATCCTAACTAAACCTTTACAATCAAATGAGGAAAACCCTTGCAGAGATGCATATACTAGCACATGTTAAAACACTAACTCTACAAAAAGTTTTCCACATATGTTGGAAAATTAACACACATACTTACATTTATTTTTCTTTGTTATTTACCAATCAGTTTTAATTAGCTGACAACAGGTATATCTCTAATTGGATTTTGTTGATCCTCCTCTCCCCCTTTTGTCCCTATCTCTCTTTTGTATTCATATTTAAGCATACACACTTGCTCTTATCACTGAAAAAGATTTGCAGTACAAGTTAGCAAATAGCAAAAGATACATTAGTATCATACAGAATTTCCTTTGTCCACCTAATGCTCACTGAACGTTCTTAGTGATTACTAGTAAGCTTTGAAAATCACATGTTTCTGGTAGTTTCAGTCATTATTTGCCTTTAGAGTAGTGGCAGAGACTTATGAGAAACAACGACATATCAAAACATTTTCAGGCATGGACAAAAGTGAACAGCTTTGAAGTTGGACAGTACTTCTTACATGGCAGAAGTATATTTATTCCTTTTCTGGTGCTAATCACAGCTAGTGGCTATCAGTACCAAATGCTTTACTCTGCATTATAAATTTTTAACACTTCCATAAATTAATGTAATAAAAGAAAAAAAAAAAAGATGCCAAGATGCTATCCATAGCATGTGCTGATTTCCATACTGTAAATCCTCCTGCCTGGCAGGTTTCAAGCTCCAGGCATGATGGGCAGGAATTCAATATTTAATGTTCCCTCACCATGGAGGCACTAGCTACACATAACCTGAGAGCAGAGAGAAGGCCAAATAAACAATTAATAGAACATGTGTGTTCACTTTGTACTAACTTTTATTCAAATACTCACAGATCAAAATTATTCAAAAATAATTGGTTTTTCTTTTATACAATTTCATTGTCTGTGATGTTTAGGCATAAAACAGGTTCAAATTAAAATGCAACAAACACATATACGGTAAATGGTCAGACAGAACAGGAGAAGCAATTCTCGTCTAAATCCTGCATGGCAGCCCTTCAGCTATGTAGTTTTTGCATTCCACTAAATATTATTATCCCTTAACTCTATAACTCAGCTCTCTCAAGCACTCAGTACTTATTTTATGCTAGACTTGGCATTTAGTGCTAAGAATACAAATCTTATTTTACATTACAATTGTGTTTCTCTATTATGTAACCACGTATAGTCGTAAGTCTTACTGGGTTTGGTTTGCCAGATGGAGTGCACACAGGAATCAGAGTCATGTCTTAGTGCTATCTTCCAAAAATTTCACTAACAAACCAGAAGCTGTCTAGAGAAACAAAGATTTTGGAAATTATTGGGGTTTGATGTGGAAGGGGGAAAGCTTAACTGTGTGGAAGACAGAAGACTATTAGAAACAGAAAAGAAATCATGTGAAAGATAGTTTATTTTGACCATAGTGGGAGTCTCTTGACCCAGTTACAGGCTCAGAGCACCAGACTAAATGAATGAGTAACCTATAAGAAGTGCAAATCATTATTTAAATAAAACTATGCTGTTCACCTTTTATGATCTCTTAAACCTGAATTAGCTCACTGAAAATAAGAGATGGCAGCAGTTTTCATGAAGGAGATTGAAGTTCTGTGACAGAAACAGGGGGCACACAGCAGTCTCTTAGTGCATGTAGCCTTATTCCTGCACCCCAGCATTCTGACCTTCTAGTCAACATGTGAGCCTCTCATCACAGATGGGAACCGGACAGAACTCGATACAATGTTTCTAAAACGTATGTGAAGAATTATATTAGAAGTCATGGTTGAATGTGGGAAGGGGTGTAAAAAGGAGAGACAGAAGGAATCAAAGAGATATAG
Source organism: Rhynchomys soricoides (assembly GCA_019843965.1). Lineage (NCBI taxonomy): Eukaryota > Metazoa > Chordata > Mammalia > Rodentia > Muridae > Rhynchomys > Rhynchomys soricoides. Next base: position 1,854,101 of record JADRCH010000060.1, read on the forward strand.
ATAGAAATACAGAGAGTAAAGATGAGAGAGGGAGAGAGGGAGGGAAGAAGTGAGAGTCAGAGAGACAGATTTAAAGACAGTGAGGAAAAGAGAATAGCATAGAGTGAGGACGAGAGACAGACAGAGAGAGAGACACACAGAGAGGGGGAGTTCAAAGAGGTAAATTTTATTTGGGACAGTCCCTTAAGTTCAAGCAGAAAAAATGACTTGTCTTTGCTGCTTCTACCTTTATCGCCAGGTAATGTTCACCACGACTGTTGTATAGAAATGCTAGTGTTCACTTTCTGTGCAAACATCAAGATAAGAAGTCCAAAACATGGGAAAACAAAACCACAGTCATTAGATACTTGATGAAGATCCACTGAAGGAAAGACAGGCTTTTCAACTAATGGTGCTGGGAAAGCCACATGCCCACATTATGAGAGTTAAATTAGATAGACACATCTATGAGTTTCTACAAAAATTAACTCCAAGTGGATCAAGGGCCTCAGTGTGAAAGCTTGAACTCTGACAATTTTAGAAGAATATGTAAACAATTCTTTACAAGACATAGGTGAAGGAAATGGACTTTCTGAAAGTCTCCATTAGCCCAGGAACTAAGGCCAACAATTGACAAGTAGGACCTCATGAAACACAAAGAGTTTTGCAAAGCTAAAGTAACAATCAATTTGGTAAAGAGGAAGCTCACAGAGGGGTATGGGATCTATGCCACCTGTACACTGGAGAGATGATTAAAATGCAAAATATATAAAGAAATCATAAACCAAAATTAAAGAAACAAAAAAGCCCAACAGTAGGCTTTGGGTTTGAACAGAGAGTTCTCAAAAGAAGAAATAAAAATGGCTAAGAAATACACAAAAATATTTTATGGTCTTTAGCAATTAGAAAGATGTAAATCAAAACAACTTTGAGATTTCACTTTACCCCACTCTGAATGACAAAAATCAACGAAACCACCAACCACCAATGCTGGAAAGGATACAGAAACAGAAGGGGAATTCTCCTTCACTGCTGGGATTGCAAAATGGTGCAGCTACTCTGGAAATCAATGTGAAGAATTCTCCACCCTACAAATAAATCTACAATATACCAGCTAAGCCACTCTTTGGCTTATGCCTAAAGGACTCATCATCATACACTACACATATTTGCTACTGCGCTGTATTCATTGCAGCTCTATTTACAGTAGCTAGAAAATAGAAACAACCTAAATGACCTTCAACTGACAAATGAATAATGAAAAGATATATATTTGATATGGGTATATGTGTATACACACACACACACACACACACACACACATATATATATATATATGAAATGAAATACAGCTGTAAAAAAATACAATGAACCTCTTAGGTAAATGGTTGAAACTAGAAAATATACTGAATGAGATAATCCAAACCCAGAAAGACAAATGCTGTGTCTTGTGTCTCATCTGTGGTTCCCAACTGTACACCCTGATATATGACTATAAATTGACTACTAGAATACTAGGGAAAGAAATAGCAGCATACAAGAAATACAAAGAGACAAATGGGAGAAAAGATGGGTTTTAATTGCGGGGGGCGTTCTAACAGGGAGAAAAGAAGGAGGAAAAAACAACTCTAAGATAACTGAAAAATTTTAGGCTAATAACCACTTAACAGTGAGTACATACCATGTTCTTTCTTTTGTGACTGCGTTACCTGGCTCAGAATGATGTTTTCAAGATCCATCCATTTTTCTACAAATTTCATGAAGTCATTGTTTTTAATAGCTGAGTAGTATTCCATTGTGTAAATGTACCACATTTTCTGTATCCATTCCTCTGTGGAGGGACATCTGGGTTGTTTCCAGCTTCTGGCTATTATAAATATGGCTGCTATGAACATAGTGGAACATGTGTCTTTATTGTGTGTTGGAGCATCTTCTGGGTATATGCCCAGAAGTGGAATAGCTGGGTCCTCAGGTAGTATTATGTCCAATTTTCGGAGGGTCCACCAAACTGATTTCCAGAGAGGTTGTATCAACTTGCAATCCCACCAGCAATGGAGGAGTGTACCTCTTTCTCCACATCCTCTCCAACATCTGCTGTCACCTGAGTTTTTGATCTTAGCCATTCTGACTGGTATGAGGGGGAATCTCAGGGTTGTTTTGATTTGCATTTCCCGATGACTAAGGATGTTGAACATTTCTTTAGGTGCTTCTCGGCCATTCGAGTTTCCTCAGTTGAGAATTCTCTGTTTAGCTCACTTCCCCCATTTTTTGATAGGGTTATTTGGATCTCTGGAGTCCAGCTTCTTGAGTTCTTTGTATACATTGGATACTAGTCATCTATTGGACGTAGGGTTGGTAAAGATCTTTTCCCAATCTGTAGGTTGCTGTTTTGTCCTATTTACAGTGTCCTTCACCTTACAGAAGCTTTGTAATTTTATGAGGTCCCATTTGTTGATTCTTGATCTTAGAGCACAAGCCATTGGTGTGCTAAATGTTCAAGAACATTTCCCCTGTGCCCAAGTGTTTGAGACTCTTCCCCACTTTCTCTTCTATTAGATTCAGTGTATCTGGTTTTATGTGAAGGTCCTTGATCCACTTGGACTTGAGCTTTGTGCAGGGAGACAGGAATGGATCAATTCGCAATCTTCTACATGTAGACCGCCAGTTGATCCAGCACCATTTGTTGAAGATACTGTCTTTTTTCCACTGTATGGTTTTAGCTCCTTTGTCAAAGATAAAGTGACCATATGTGTGTGGATTCATTTCTGGGTCTTCGATTCTATTCCACTGATCTACCTGCCTGTCACTGTACCAATACCATGCAGTTTTTATCACTACTGCTCTGTAGTACAGCTTGAGGTCAGGGAGGCTGATTCCCCCAGAAGACCTTTTATTGTTGAGGATAGTTTTTGCTATCCTGGGTTTTTTGTTATTCCATATGAATTTGAGCCAAGAGTCACTTCGCAGGAACAGTAGTACAGAGTATGAGGTCCCAGATGGAGGGCTTGGAGAAAGGACTGAAGGAGCTGAGGGAGTGTGCAGCCCCAGGGAGGTAGCAACACTGGCAACTGGCCTGACCCCCCATACTTCTGGAGACTGATCCACCAACTAAAGATTACACATGCAGGGACCCATAGTGCTGGTCACAAAGACTGCATAGGAGGGTCTTGTTACCCGTCAGGGGGAGGAGAGGCCCTTGGGCCTGAGGGTGTTAGATCCCCCAGTGTAGGAGAATGTCAATAGGGAAGAAGACAGTGGGTGGTGGGGATTAGGGGTGGGTTGGAGAATATCCCCATAGTGGCAGGGAGAGTGCGGAGGGAATGGGGAGGCTCTAAAGGGGAGATCTGGAAAGGGGGAAACATTTGAAATGTAAATAAAATATGAAAATAAAAATAAAAAAAAAAGATACCTGGAAAACCCATGATGAATAATGGTATTCTTTATTTCAGCCCTGAAATCACAAACAAAAGCCTTACAAAACATACTCAGAAGTTTGGATTTATTTGAATAAATAAATGCATAAATAAATTTAGATATTTATTCATATATACATATATGTAATAATAACAATGAAAGAAAAGGAAACCAAAAATTTGAGAGGGATCAAGTGGGTGAGGTATAGGAAAGATGTTGTAAGGGAGGAAAGAAGACAAACATAATGTAATTATATTTTAATTTAAAAAACAAAAATATATATGAGAATTACTATTCCACAAGCCAATAAGAGTAGAATGTATATCTCAGTCTGGATGTAAATCTGAACTTCTTTGTAAGCAATTACAAATCAACCCATGGTGTCTAGGCATGGGGAAAATGACAACTTCATATCCCTCTAGTAGGGAAATGAGATGGTGAGATTAAACTATGACAGATAGAAGGTAGCTTGTTTTATAGAATGTCCTTAAAATGGATTAATATATGCATTTTTCTTCCATTTTTCTTTTAAATATTTGTTCTGGCTTATAGCTGAAGGATGGTGGATGGAGTCCCAGAAGCCATGTGGGAAACACAGTGGCTGGAATGGAAGTTTATAGGGGGTTGTCTGGGATTTTACTCACAGGGAAACCACCATTTCATGCTGAGACATTTGCCTTCAAACTTCTTTTTCACATGGCAAGGAAAGAAACTTAAGTTGTAATTTTACAAAGCCAGGTAATTTCAAAGGTCATGGAAAACACACCCCTTTTGTAGAATGCAAAATCATTAAGACAAAGTTCTGAACGTTTCTAAGACATAATGAACTATCATATCCTAGCCATTCACCTTAGAAAGTTACTACCATACTCGTGAACACTAGGGGAAAGTTTCTTTTCAATAGAAATTTTTAAATAAAATTTTGAACATCAGGCCATTCATTTTATGTAGTATTTTCCATATCTCTGGTTCTTCTCTAAACACTTTGAAGACATTAACACATACAAGTCTCATGACAATCCTTTGTGTCCTGTGAAATAAGTCATGTTATTTTTGAAGTGAAAGTTCTGAGGTAATTGTCCAAACATCACAGTTATGAACTGAGAATTCACAGTTCAGACAGAATGGAAAGTTAGATGCTCTTAACCACTATTCTGTGCTGCCTCCTCTTGGTTTTCAATTTAGAGAATGGGTTTTTATTAAAGGGTTGGTGTGAAGCCATCTATCACCTTCATTTCCTCCCTTTGTGGCTTAATTTGTTTACATTTTCCTTGGTGGGATTTTTAAAAGATCTCAAAGTATGGCTGCCTCCACTACTCAAACCCTGTTCAAAAGATGAACAGGGTTTTATCATACTGTTGTTGGGCACAGGTAGTATTAACCATTAAGAGGAGGTGCCGGCTTATCAACATCACCAGGAAATGTCCTTTCTTACTTCTCTCAGAACTATTTAGACTTTGGATTTCATTGGTAAAATACAAACAATGACCAACTGTGAAGATGAAGACTGAGTGAACTTATATTTCTCGAATATTCAGTTTGTGCAAAGTAGTTTTCTACTGGTAACACTAATCCTCATGGTACATGTACAAGATATTATTATTTCCTTTTGGTAGGTGAGAAGACCCAATACCAGAGCTTAGCATTTTGGGTTACGATCTTAGATTGGAAATCTTAGAATTGCTGTCTGTGACCTGTATGTAAAAGAATGGAATGCAAACTCCGGAGTCCACAGATTAGGAGACTGTAAAAGCAAGTCATGCCTGATGGTGTACTCCTAGTGTGCATCCTCTTAGAGGCAGGGCTCTGCTCCTGACCTCGGTGCACTAGCATTCTTTCTATTCTGCATTCACTCAGTTCATATTACAAATGTTGACTCTAAAGCCCAAAGAGGAGAAATGGTCCTAACAAATTCAGTGAACACTACAGTCTAGACTAGCAAGCCTATTTTGGTGTCCCCCACACTACATTATAAAAATGAAAAATCTAATTATAATATGCAGTATATATGTATATTGTAACATATGTTACATATATAATATGTATATATTTAATATATATGTATATAATATATATATTTGTATTTATTTTCTTAAGTGATAGATGTCCTAGCATGTTGAACATATCTGAAAACTATGAAAGAAAAATGTAAATTTAGGTTGCATCAGTCTATTGTCAATACATTCAGAAATTATTGTTGTCTTCTCCTCAAGAGTGACCTGAAAATCGTTCTGACCCCACTTTCCTATAGGATCTAGACTGACCACAGGGGCAGACCATGAGAACCTCCTTTATATTCTCTCCACCTAGAACCCTTACATCTGCCTAGCACTTTCCCTTTTTTCTTTTTTGGAAGTGTGTGTGTGTGTGTGTGTGTGTGTTCCTCCCCAACTCTTGTTCACTTACTTGCTCTTTCTCCCTTACTCTCTCACTCTTGCAGTCTTTGTGTCTGTGTCTTTCTCTGTTTTCCTCTTTCTCTGTGTTTCTCTGTGTCTCTGTCTGTCTGTCTCTCTCTCTCTCTCTCTCTCTCTCTCTCTCTCTCTCTCTCTCTGTGTGTGTGTGTGTGTGTGTATGTGTACCCATGTATATGTGTGTGTGAGACAGCCAAAGGACAACCTACAACCTAGGATGTGCTTTCTCAGGCATTTTCTATCTTGTTTTCTTCAGACAGGGTTCTCACTAGCCTAGAACTCTCCAACTAGGTAGGTAACTGAGCATCCTGACCCAGGGATCATCCTGTCTTCACCTTCCCAGCACCGGGTTTAGGAACACACTACCATACTTTTTTGCATGGCTCTAGAGATCCAACTCAGTTCTATTTGCTGGCAAGGCTAACAGTCTACTGCCTGACTTGACTTCCCAGTTCTCCTCTCTAACATTTCTAATCCTGAACAATGAGTTTGTTCTTAACAAATAGCTGCCTGGTTAAGAGGCTCCAGTCAGAGGAAGAGTGTGCCCTCCAGACGGAGCCGGTGGAGTAGGTCTTAGGACTAGTCTGGGCTGAAGCAAGACCTTGAATATATTTATCAGTGGTGGTGGAGTCCTTTGAAGTGGCTTCATTTGGCCTTGGCAGGATCTCAGCCTGCCACCAGCTTAGGAGGAACTGCCACCCACAGCTTCCATCAGGCCCCTGGGAGGGGCATCCCACAGCTGGAACCAGCCTTGCTGGAGACAGGCTCCACTAAGGAAAAAGAGAAGAGAAACCCGCTGACTCATGCTTTTGGCTGGCTCCAAATTGTTCGGAATTTCTTGGACTAAGAATTGCAGACATGGTTTTTCCTTCTGGAGTAACCAAATTCATAGGGCTTTTTGCTTAAATAAGAGGGAAGAGGGTGAACATATTGTGGGACGTATGAGTTGCATTCAGCCTACTAGTTCTGAGTACTTCCGGTAGCCCTTCACATGTAGTTTCCATCTTTCTGCGTCTTGCTGAGTCCTAAGTTCATCTTTAGACAGACTGTGTTTGAGCTCTCTTGCCAGTGAGTTACCAGTTGACCTTGACCAATTATAAGTACCATGAAGAGACATGAAGGGCTGGGGAAAGCTAAGGTCAACCCTTCCTTCCTTAGCAAGTCAGCATGGTTCTGCTGAATCCTTCCTCCAATGATCTAAGACTGCCATAAGCAGCTCACTCCATGCTCCAACCTCCTCCCCTAACTGTCAATTGTAAAGGAAAACAAAAAGTTTCTAGTTCACATGAGGTGAAGAAAAGACAGACTGACAAAAATGTATAATGAAATAAAGCACTTAGACACTGTTAAGTATGATTTATAAAACGACTTTAAAATAACTGATAGGGTTGTTTTTTTTTTTTTCAACAAATTATGCTAGAACAGGTCTGTTTTAGCATTCAAATGAATAAGGCTGAATCTCTACTTCACACCATAACCAACATATACCTAAAACAATAATCTACCTGATTCTAAAAAGCTGAAATATTAATAGTCTTATAGAAGCAAGCATAAAGACATCTTCCTGTACCTGGCTTAAGAAATAGCTTCTTATATATCACATCAAAATCATGAGCAACCAAAAATTTGATGAACTGGTCTTTTGTACCTAAAGTATCAAGAAATGTGAGTGTGTGTGTGTGTGTGTTCCGTGTGTGTGTGTGTGAGTGTGTGTGTGTGTGTATGTGTGTGTGTGTGTGTGTGTTTTCGGTTTTTCGAGACAGGGTTTCTCTGTATAGCTCTGTCTGTCCTGGAACTCACTCTGTAGACCAGGTTGGCCTCGAACTCAGAAATCCACCTGTCTCTGCCTCCCAAGTGCTGGGATTAAAGGCGTGTGCCACCACTGCCCGGCCCTTGTGTTTTTCTTTCTGTCAGTCTTGTTTTGTTTTTATCCTGTATTCAAATTTGTTCTCACAAGAGAGAGAATGAAGGTGTGAATTTCAGGGGACAGGTAAGTGGACAAAATATGCAAGTAGGGAAGAGAAGTTGTGATCCGAATAACAAATGAAAAACTTTATTTTCCATAATAATAATAAAAAAAAACTATAAGTAAAAAGAAAGTAAAGATAACCCACAGAACAGTAGAACATACTTGCAAAAATGTATGCTTAATAAGGGCAACTCCTATCCAAAACTCTATATTTAGGATAGACTTTTACTTGTTTAAATTTGCATTTTATTTCATGAGAGCTTTAAAAATGAACATGAAAAAAATTGAATAGACATTTTTACAAGGAAGTAAATAAATATATGGTTAACAGCAATGTTCATTAGGAAAATGTCAAGTCTACAGTTAAGTGGTACTTCACACCAACTGGGATAGCTCCAATTCTTATACAAACGAAAATAACAACTATTGGCAAGGACACTGAAGAATTGGACCTTTCAGAGGCTGCTGGCTCGGTATGTGAAATGGTGCCATTTCCACGGGAAGTAGATTAGCTACTCCCCAAAATGTAAAACACAGACTTATCATGTAACCCCAAATTTCCACTTCTAGGCTCATATTCAAAATTGAAAACATGTTTCCACTCAGGAATTTTATACAAATACTCTTGATTGCATTATTCAAATGGCAGAAATAATCAAATGTCCAACAGATGAACTGGTATACAAACTATGGTACATACGTAGATATGGTGGAATATTACTTAACTTCAAAAAGCAATAGAATATTGATACACACCAAAGTTTACATAAATCTTGAAAATACTTTTCTAAGTACAAGTACATAGCTAAAAGACCACAGTTTTCATGATCTCGTCTATAGGACATGCACCAAAGGGGCAGGTCCAGACAGAGGGAGGTGAGTGGTAGACAGGCTGGAGGAAGGTAGAGATGAGAATGGAAAATAGCTGCCTCTGAATATGCAGCTGCTTCAAGAATGATGAAAATCTTCTTTTGCTTTTGTGAGTTGGGATGAATTGTTGTACTACTCATTAATATACCAAAATGTGCTGATTTAAGTACATATGCATATGATATTTAAATGCACATATACATAGCTGGTAAATTTGTATTTATATTAATATGCAAATAAAGCTATCATAAAAGTAACTCACAAACAATAGTTCTCATGATTCTTCCCATCAGGTCAAATGATACCTGTGCATGAAAGGTTCAATAATACAAGAATTGGTATTTTCAGTATTTCTATGTATGGGAGCATTGACTTTTCACAAAATCTGAAGGAAAATTTCCCAAATATTTTGTGGAATGTTTGAAGGAAGTTCGGAGGTCAGGAAACTTAGGCTCTGATTATGATGTCAGGAACTCTAAACTACATAATCAACTTGCAAATAATTTATAACTTCTGAAAAATTCCAAGTGACTAGTGTTACCTTGCATGAGAAGTTGTGTGTGTGCATGCACATACATGCATGTCTATCAACATGCCCACACATATTCATGTGCATGTGAATTATAGTATCTATATGTATGCATGTTCATATGTATATGTGTTTCTACATTGTGCCCTCATAGAGACCAGAATAATCTTTGACCCATTAGTGCAGATTTAAGAAAGTCCCAGACAGATAAAGGGATTCGGGAATCTCTGTTGAAGATATGAACAACCAGAGAGGCTCAACGTATTTGAAGACAATTCAGAGACGGTAACATGATAGAGAATGAGCATCAGATCCAATTTAAAAAGAGAGAAAAAGTATTAAGTGTGGCTTTGGAGAGTGTTTCTTTCTGGAGAACTCATACAAAGATGTATTTGGCAGCCAGGCAGGTGTTGGCTTCTTTTCCCTAGAGCCGGTTTCTTCACTCTGCTTTCTGTCACCAGAACTATTAGTATGCAACTAAGACTTGTTATTAGCACTACACAATTCCATCACCAGCCCCATGCCAGAACTCTCTCTACATAAAGTCAGTCAAAGATGCTCATTCAGTGGAGGCAAGGTCTCAAGAAGATCTGAGAGCAGAGGAACCTTAGCAAATGCAGGCCACCTTGCACATCCAAAGAGATTAACTTCAGGCACCCAGCACATTACAAAGGACATTGATTTAAAATGTGCAACAATACCTCTTTATAGGATATATTAACACACACAGCCGGCTTTATATCTACTAACCAAATGAATTTAAAGCAAAATGACTACTGTCTCTAACGGTTTAATTTTGTGGAATGACAACCATTTATTGAGGACCAGGAATTTTGCCAGTTTCTCTACACAGTTTATTTGATTTAACCCTCACAAACTGAAAGTTGCTATAAACCATCCAGAGAGCTTTTCATTAAAATCCAATTCTTGATGTCACTGGGTACTAAAACAGCTTTCCTAATTCTACATGATATTAGATGAAAACAGCTTCTGTGTTCAGTCTGCAACATAAAGGAGCCTACCTTTAACAGAAATAACTATATATGTTACAAATGAATGATAGATGATAAATAAATAGATTGACAAAGATAGAAAGATGATAGATGATAGATAGATAGATAGATAGATAGATGATAGATAGGTAGGTAGGTAGGTAGATAGATAGATAGACAGACAGATAGATAGATAGATGATAGAACATTTGCATTTTAAGAATTTTTTATCACAAATACATATTATAGTCTATAAAACAGTGGTTCTCAACCTTCTTAATGCCTGACCCCTTAATAGGTTTTCTCATGTTGTGGTGACTCCTAATCATAAAATTCTTTCTATGATATTTCATAACTGTAATATTGTTGCTGTGAAGAAATGCAATGCAAATTTCCGATATGCAAATGGTCTTAGGCAACCCCTGTGAAACAGTTGTTCGACTCCTCAAAGCACTTCCAACCCACAGATTAAAAAGCATTCCTCTAAAGAAAAAATAAGGAGCAACTACTACATTTCAAAAGAAGAAAAACAAATAAACCAAGAAATAGCCATGAGCATGTTATGAAGCACACCTCTTTCTTCCTGGTACATTCACTTGACTTCTTTCTGTAAGTGGAGTCCATGGAGGCAATGGTATTAAGAGACACTGTGGGTCTTTGTAATGCACCTCACCAAACCATATTTTGTAAACATTCCAACCACATAACCCTCATTTGTTCTTCATCTAAGCATTTTGGTCACTGAAGAAAGTTTCAATGATTATTTCTCATTATTTCAGTATGTGCACATTTCTTCTCCAATATGTTTATTTGTCCTATTGGTTTGTATACACTTTTCACATTTGCAAGGTCTCTCAGGCATGATGTATTCTTTGCTATTTACTATGTTTCACAGTATAGTATAAAATGTAGAGGTGCTGTTTTCACTACTTACATTATGATTCATTTCCTTTATATCCACTATCAAATACCAGAGAGGTTGTTTTGTTTGTTTTGTTATTATGAGTTTGCTTTATGGTTCGGAGGCTCAAGTCCTGAGCCTTGTACATTCGAAGCAAGCATTCTATAAATAAACTATCCTCACAGACCTATCAGGGTTTGAAGAATGCTTACCTTTGGAGTTTGTTACTTTTACTGTCTTCATTATTTTGCCTTAAATAGTTTATGCCTCTAAGCATTAAGAAACATTTTTGCCTCAGATAGTTTCTAAGATAAGGGGCATAAATAAATAATATTTAATATTTATACTTGTTATGATTTCTCCTATAAATAAAAGAAAACCTCCAGCAAGATTGGCCTCAGTTGCTGTTTTAGGAATTTCTTTTCTCTGTCAATAAAATATATGAGTCTTTTTTTGAAAATATAAACCTTCAAGAAAAATTAAAATGTAAATGAGTATTTTATGCTAATAATAGCAGTTGAAATATGAACAAAGACCAAATGGGTACATCTGCTTATGAGGAGGACAGTCATTTTCAGAGAAGAAGAGTCAGACAAGGTGAAGAAGTGGAGACAGATGACTTTAGGCAAAATTATAGGTCAAGGGCATGACTCAACAGCAGCTGCAGAGAAACCAAACAAGGGCATTTTATTTTTACCAAGTGTGGAAAATTAAATGAATTGGAGCTTATATTATCCTTAAGGTGAAGATACGTGTGTGTGTGTGTGTGTGTGTGTGTGTGTGTGTGTGTGTGTAGTTAATCAAGTTGTGGTAAAATGTCACTCTAAATGGAGTTACATTCTCACACCTGTTTTCTTTTTTCATCAACTCTATTCTGAGTCTCTACTATGTTCTCAGCACTTTGTAAAGGTATGGAAAAATGAAGAAGCCTAACCCCTGTCCTAAAGACTGAGTCTAAGGGAAAACAGAACACTGGTGACATTGAACATGCTGAGGAACATAGCCAGTTTCCTGGAAGCATAAGGCCCATGCTAGCTGGAGTTACCCCCAAAAGCTACATGACATCAGCAGGATGGGCATTAAGCTGTGGCCTGAAGCAAGAGCAGCATATTATCTGATTGAGAATATGAGTGAACAAGGCATGGAATGCTAAAGATAAGATGTTCTCATAGGATCGAAGCCACCACAGGGATACGTGTTTTGTGTTGATCATCAGCAAAGCCATTGTTTTAAAGCTATGATTCCTCTGTGCAGGATTCCTCTATGTAGACACTAAGCCCACGTCCATTCTTCTTTAATCAGCACATGACTGGTGCTCCTAGTCAGATATAAGAAAAATAGCAGATGCATATAGCCTTTGCACGTGTGTAGTAAGAAACAGTAACATCAGTTGATATTTACTGGACGTTCAGTATGTGCTATGCTTATTCTGATCATTTTTTCTTTTACCAATGTAATTTCCCTTCCAACACCTCTGTGTTGTCCAACTGGATAATTGAAGGCCCAGGGCTGACAAAGGAATTGCCCAAAAATTCTTTCTAAGAAGGAGACAGTTGAATCCCTATTATCTAGTTATTCAAATAATTATCCAGATGCCAGAGTCTGTGATATCAAACATATTTCCCCTCAGGTCAATGGAATTAGAAGGAGAATCTATGACTCCAGACAAGGTAATTTAACACACAGTTATTCTCTTAGAACATACTAATCAACTGGGGAGATAACAAAAAAGTGAAAACGATGAAAAATGACCAGAGAATCATCCAGTGTTTGATTTCACAGGTTTTTAAAGAAGTACACAATGTAGGAGGCCAAGTGGAATTGCTGTATTAATTATTGCTCATATAGGCTATGAGTTCATAGTAGGGTGTACCATTGGACATGAATTTTAGAAGGCTCATTGAGTTGTTACCACTTAACTAAGATGTAGAATAAAATTCTTCAGTGTGCTGAAAAGCTGCAACAATTATTACTTAAGCAAAGTTGTATTTTGCAGATGAATTTCGAAAGTCACTTCAAACATCTGTCTCTTCATTATGTATCACTAACAGCAAAGGATGTGCTACACAGACAGCAACTGAGAGAGATCAAGCCTGGGACTGTTGTATCACAAATACATAATACAGTCCCTAAAGATTGAAAAGAAGAAATAACTATTCTTGTTGCTCCTAAGCCACAATAATTCAATAAAGTGTATCAGCAATCTGTGGAATACATGAGTCAATACTCAGAAAACAGACTCAGGGTATACAATCATAAATAGATTTATCAATGACAGTCCTACTTTAGGATAGCCTAAGATTGATCTCCCATGTAATGTCAGTTCTTTATTCTCTATATGATTTGATGCCATCATTACAGCTAAATTAATAAACTAATAATTAATGACAATAACCAGCCCCAAAGTATATTTTACTTGCTCCCTATCCCTAGGCTGAATGGATGGTATTCTTTAGCAGAAAACCAAAGTATAAATACTTAGAGATTTCTACAATGTATATTTTCAAGACACTCATATAAAGATTCTGCCAACACCCAAAGCCCAGGTTTCTACAGTTTGAGAATGAAACTATTTGTAAATTCATATGACCCTCAGGATCAGAATCTCTGCGTTTCACTCTCCATGGGACGAAGAGAAAATTCACCTTCTAGCATCTCAAAATCCCCTATAGCAACAATTCACTATATCTGACTCAAAGGTACAAAATTTTAGATGAAACAGTTTGTTTTAGCATGAACTTGATCTATGTTGCTCAAGTTATTTGTTTAGCCAGGATTTATTTTTTCTACAATTATTTAGACCATTAGAAAAAATGGCACTTAATCCTCACACACTCTGTAAAGCCTTTCAAATGGAAATATACTAAATTATCACTAGGTCAAAATTAATGATTGACTATGGATAATTCATGTACCAAACACTGTAGAACTTGTGTTTATGTTTATTTTCTATTTGTGATTCTGTTTAGGCCTTTCAGTAATATCTAATATAAATCAACGCCTCAGAAGAGTTTCTGTGTCATTAATATGATTAATGCAAGAAATTACTCATGAACTACCTGATTCCCTGGAGTGAGATTCAAATACTCCTGCAATGTATGAAGAATGTTTTTGTTTCTTATTATTAATATTCAAAGAATAAGCCATTAACTAGATTAATAACAAAGAGAGAAGCTCTTTAAACAAAATGCTTTGTGTATGTGCAAATGACTAAAACTGCATTCAACAACTGTAAGATGTAGATTCAGTGAAGAATCAATGTAATTAAATATTATCCTGAGATATAAAAAATAAAAAGTATAGCTGGTTAAATTAAGTTTTTACGGGTATCATTACAAATTAAGCCAGCATCTTTTGTTAAACATAATGCATTTCCCAGGCAAATTAGCATGGTAAGGGTTTCACATGTTTCACCACCTGGCCAATGCTTATCTTCATCTGTCACAATCCACATCAAGCAGTTTCCATGAAGCCTTTCAACAAAGCTCCAATTCTCCTTTGTAGTTCCCTGTAACGGACCCAGTCTTTGGCTGTTGTTTTCATTTCACTAAATTTGATTAAAATTACCTGCTAGTCTTTCCATTATGATTGTAAGCTGTGTGATAACACTCCACAGGGTAGTTTCACACAGCCACTGGAGTGTCTGATCTATGGGGTCACAAGGTTCCAAGACCCACTGAAGCAATAGATGAATAGAAGAGTGGATGAATGCTAAATAATTAAATACCAAACAGACTTTGTGGGCAACACTACAGCTGAAAACATCATTGGAAGACATTACAAGATAACTGAATAGAGGCTCAGCACACATTTCCTCTTCCAGAAAAGAAATAGAAAACAATAAGTAGACAGGTTAATTTTGAGGAGAGTAGTGGTGGAGAAAATGCTAGAACTAAACAGGAAAGAGGCTGACTCTGATATTTGGGAGAGTAGACTATAAAGAAGAAAAGACTTCTGAGGTGACTGCTATCTAGCTTTCCAGATAAGGAGGGGACTCCACATTTGTATGAGAAAGCATAAACAGGAGAGACTCAGAAAAAGCTACCAAATCTTAGCTACTGGGAAAATGCACAGTTGCCATAGATTTTCATCCTGCTGAGAAGAGCAACCAAGAACAACTATACAGCTTTGTTTTGGAGAAGATACTCATATTATTTAGGAAGTCCACAAACCCTCAGACCTTAGGATGCTGCAACTGAAGCAGATCCTAACTATTGGGGTTATTGTAACTGGTTTTGTCAGGAGAATAAAGTTATTTCTGAATTCACACCATGCTCAACAACAGTACACTCTGTATTAGCACAATCCTTAGGATTCCTGCAAACTGCAAAAAGAGACTGGATCCTTCTCATAAAACCAAGATGATCTGTGAGTACAATTTTTGATCTTTGCACTTAAGTTTATGTAGTGCCCTGAACTAAAGGAAACAAGTGCTTTAGCCTAAAAGGTGACAAACATACTACTCTGAAGAACTGAAAAGTAAAAGGGATCATTCAGTGGAACATGGGACATAGGAAGCCTGAGAGACCTGGGTAGGAAAGGTAAAAGTGTCCTAGCCCTGTTTTCCTCTTGGAATTCTAGTTTAAGGCTTACACTGCCTCCAGACTGGGGTATAGAAAGAACTTGTGCTTTTCCCATATCCATTTTCTCTGCAGTCACCCATAGATCTGAATTACTACTAAAATTGAGAGTGAGTGCTTTGGTTTCCATCTCTACCTTCTCTGTACCAAATTACTTTTGAGCCATTATCCTGATAGGATTAAAGGTACATACTATATGTCGTTCCACTGCTTATGGAACTACCAATGACAGAGGACCTTGAAAACAGCAGAATCAATCCAGAAATTGATAAAGAAATAGCTATTAAGTGCCTGTGGCTATTACTCTAATAGGGTGACCATAGAGAAGAACCTCCATCTCAACTGATGTTTGCACTACTTCAGTATGGACAACTAGAGTGATGCAACACCTGTGGGGCCCAGGAGACAACTTGCCTAAAGGCATGTATTAAAGCCTAATAAGCCAGAGGTTCTCAGCAAGAATCAGAGCAAACCTAACATACCAAACCCATACCTTAAGACAGGTTTGATAAGAAAGCTGCTTACCACAAAAACTGTCTTATAAAGGTGATAGCAAGAATGGTTCATCGGATGTGTAAATCTCAAAGTATGGTCAAAAAAGGTGAAAGAAAGCATAAAGGAACACAATACTCCCAGGGACATGGTAACTGATTGTCAGTAGCCTGGAGAAAATGATGCCAAGGTAGTGCATGGATAGTGATAATAGGGACTCTTGCCTGACTGTGGGACTTTGTTCCTCCTACTGGGTTGCCTCATCCAGCCTTAATATGAGGGACTATGCCTTTTCTCATTGCATCTTTCTATACCATGTTTAGTTGATATCACTGGAAGGCCTTCACTTTTTTGAAGGGAAACAGAAAAGCAGTGGATCTAGGGGAGGGGGCAGGAATCACTGGGAGTAGTAGAGAGAGGAGAGGCTACCATCAGGATGTATTGTATGAGAGAAGAATAAAGAAAAAATATTTTTCAAAAGGAATCTGAAGAATGATTACAAGAAAGCACAATTATATCCAAGATGGTTGATGGAAATTGGAAAAACAATAGCTGCCATAGTGAGAAACACAGCAAAGATTATGAAAAAGATCTAAACAAAAAATCATCAAAACAAAGAACACAATAAGTCAAATATAAAACACAGAGGAAAGTCCCAAACTCAAACAAACAGAAAAAAGAATCCCACTTTGTAGAGAAATCTTGAAATCCCACAAAAATGGCAAAGAAGAAAAATTAAGAATGAATGATGATAGCCCCAATGAACTCTAGGGTGTGAGTAAGTAAACAAATGTTCTCACATTGGAGGGCAGAATGGAGAGGAGAAATATATGAGGGGCATAAAAACTTACTCTTTGGAGCTGAAGACAACTTCAATATTAGGAAAGATCAGAAGCCAAATGGCCATAGGACCCTAAATAGACCTGAGTTGAAAATGTCTTAGTTATGTTATATCTTAGTGAAAGTCTCAAAACTATAAAATAAAGAGAATTCTAAACTCTTTAAAAGATATATCAACAAGTCACATATAAATGAACCCACATTAAGATAGCAGCAGATTTTAAACAGGACACTTGTAAGTTAGGAAATATGAAATAACCATAATATTTGAAAATATGAAAGAAAGTATGTGTTGATCATGATTATTATGCCAGGAACATTATTCTTCAGAATTGAAAAGTAAATAAAATTTAAAACAAACAACTGAGATAATATATAACCAACAAAATATCTTTGTAAATAATGCCTAATGGAGTTCAATATCCAGAAACAAAAGAATGATAATTACCATCACAGTAGCATAAAATCTATTGGAAGAGCAAATACTCAAAGCAGAAATAGAAATAAATCAAACATTATTAACCCAATAAATCACAAAAGTATCCCCATGTTAATACAAAACAAATTATTTTACATGGCAAAATTAAATACAGATAGATTAATAATAATGTAAAGTAAATAAACTATATCTCCCCATTAAGAGATGTAGACTAGATGAATGGATAAAATAAAGGTCAATGGTATACTGCGTACAAGAAACTCCCATCACAAGTGATAGCAGATGCAGTCTAAAATAAAAGGGATGCTAAAAGATATGCCACACAAATAAAAGCCAAGAGAGAGCAACAGTTCCTTATATCACATGTTACAGACTTAAATACAAAAACTAAACAATGATCATGATATTATAAGCAAGGGTTTAATTCAATAGGAAAATATAAGATATAAATATATATTCATATATATATATATGTGTGTGTGTACTCATTATTTATATGTATTGTGTCTAATATTTAATAATATATGACAAAGCATTCAATTTAATTTTCAAAAGCATTATTATAATGAAGATGATGATGATGCCTACGATGATGATGATGACTACAATGATGATGATGATGATGATGATGATGATGATGATGATGATGCAAGCAAGAATAACAATCAGGTGACTTCATGTCAATTCTTCACTTTTATCAATGGAGACATTACTCAAACAAATAACATAAGCAAAGGAACAAGAGATGGCTAAGTATAGTATTTTACCAAACAGCTTCAGATTACAAGTTCACATCATTAACACATAGAACATTGCCCAAAATAGATCAGATATTGGGACAAAAATCATATCCAAATAGTCAAAGAAATCAATGTCACATTATGTACTATTTCTGAACACAATACATAAAACTAGAAATAAATAAACAAAATATATGGCTGGGGAAGTCACGGACCCAACTTTTTATCTGTTCTTTAGCTGAACTGTCATAAGGTCAGACTGCATTCTAAGAATCTCTATCTATAACCATAGACAAAGGATACTCTCAGAATTAATCAGAGAAGTTTCCCTTTACAATGAATGGTAGGGAATATAGAAATTATTGGCTGCTCAAGGTGATAAGAACAAAGAATTTTTGAATGTTTAGCCCTTAACAGGACATTAATATATCCTCTCTGTGCTTAGAGAAAAATCTTAGAGACAGATAACATGCAGAAGTGCTGTGGAATTCTATCTTCTGAGTAAGTTACAGTCATTGCTATCAGGAGGTCTTGGCAGGGAGTGGTAACAGGTTCACTGAGCCTATGTTAATAGCCAGTTATGAGGGATGGGTTCACATGCTCTTACTGCTGCTCTTTGCTGAGTCATTGTCTGCCTATGGATACTGGAAATTGCCATTTTCCTTACTTTGCACCCACAGGTGAGTCCACTAGGCTTCATTCAATAGTCTATACCTATGGACTAGGTTAAAAATCAATGGGTCTCTTCAATTTTTTTTCATCAAATGTTTCTAAGTCTATCAAATTTTGACATATTTTCAGTGCATAAATACACAAAAATTAAAATATAGTTCAAATATATAGCATATAAAGGGAATAACACTATGAAAAATGTTTTTTCAATGTTACTTCTTACTCTGAATAAAGCTTGTACCATTTTATGTCCTCAAAATCCTACAATTTGTCAAGCAACTAGTCTTCAAACAGTAAAGCTGATTTTATGTGGAAAAAATTAGTGGGTCTCGAAACAAAAGAAAGTGATAGATACATGAGAAAGAACCATACAAGGAAGAAGGAGAATGACAACAGTGGGAGAGAGAACCGAGATCAGAATGTGCATAAATGTATAAAGTTGCCAAAGGACAAATTCCATTAATAAAAAACAATAATATCAAATAAAGTATAAAAATTAGGGAGATTTGAATGAACCAAACAAACCAAAGTGGTGTTTTAAATTTAAAAAATTACATAAATGTTAATGAGCTGAAACAAAGACAGTAATAGTAAGAACAAAGTTTATTGAGAATAAACCATAAAACATTTATATCAAGGGTATATAAAGGTTTTAAATCAAAAATTAATGGTGCATCTCAAGAAGGTAGAAAAGAAAGGGCATACTAAATCATATACACTAGGAATTTGTAAATGATTATTAAGACCATAGCAAAAAAGAATGATTAAAGACTAAAATATATACAAAAGATCAATATAATGAAAAGATTCTAATAAATGATATGCAGTCAGGAAAAAAGGAAGAAGGCTGAAAGGAAGTAAAGAAAGAATCAAACACTATACCCAGTGCTACAAAACCATAAAGCATCATTAAAACTGTTATGAACAATTAGATACACACACACAAAAAAAAATAGGAAAACCTAGATGAAATTAATAAATTCCTGAATATTTATTTCTTTCTAACAGAATCACATAAGTCACATAAATACACCGATAATATAGTTGATCAGTAATAAAAAATTTCCCAAGCAAAGAAAAACATAGGACATGATAACTTCTTTGCTGAAATATACCGAATTAGTTTTAAGATTCAACACTAAATGTATTGAGATTAATGTCCAAACATGGATAAATTACTGCTTTCAAGATGGGTACAATGTTGATCTGCAAGAAGAGTCATTTCTCACAACATTTAACATTGCTCAATTTAGACAACAGGACACTGACATGCTCTAGTAAATAAAGTGGGTGAAACAACTGGAGAAGATCTTCATTTGTAAGGGAGTGAAATTAAATGCAGTATATCGTCTTCAGAAACGATATATCATTTTTTACTTTGTGACAATTTGGCTTTCTTTATGGGTAGACATTGGTGCAGATGTGGGAGAAAGGTTTAATGGACACAGGGGAAAAGCATGCTGAAGTTATTTCAACAAGAATTCCCTCCCTGAACGTAATTAATTTCTTTGAAAAATTTAACATGAATTAAAAGTATATTGTAGGTATAGCTCAGGGATAGAACATGCTGACTTTTAGCACACACAATTCTTTGACTTGATCCCCAGCACAAAAGAAAAAAGAAAGGAGAGGAGAGGA
Source organism: Rhynchomys soricoides (assembly GCA_019843965.1). Lineage (NCBI taxonomy): Eukaryota > Metazoa > Chordata > Mammalia > Rodentia > Muridae > Rhynchomys > Rhynchomys soricoides. The sequence goes on from JADRCH010000060.1 coordinate 1,874,567, forward strand.
GAGAAGAGGAAAATTAATTATAGTAGTAAATCAGGTATAGTGTGGCCAGAGCAGAGATATAATGATGGCTCTCTGAAGTTAAGAAATAGAGTGTCCGGTGTTTTAAATATGAGTCTGTCATGTGTATCTGGAAAATCACATTCTGTAATTTAGGAGGAAAGTAGATAGGATATTAAATTTTTCCCACCCTATACTTTGGTTTACCTATAGACTACACTACTTTTGTTTACTTAAATTTTGTACCATGCCATCCTGGAACAAAATACAAAAATGTATTTTGAAAATACATTTCAAAAATGAAAAATACTAATTTTTCTCAATCTAGCTACAAGAAATTAAAAGGGAAGTAACTCTTCTAAATCCATTCTGTAACAACTGAAATCAGATAATGGCACAATACTGCAACCAAATAGTGACATAATTGAAACCATAGGACAATTGGACTAATGAGCATAGATACAAATTCATAAACAAGATAATAGCAAATGGAATACAATAGCATAGGTAATAGGAAGCACATCGGAGTCAAATGGGATTTGTCCTGTAGAGGTAAGTATAATCCAACCTATGGCAATTTGAAAAGATAATACAGTTCAGTAATAAAATGGACAGAAATCATAATTAGCTCAACAGATGCAGGAAAATACATTTGAATACTTCAATGCCCTTTCATGGTTAAAAAATGAACAAGTAACTTCTAGAAAAAAATTATTTTAACACAATAAAGTCTATTATATAACAAAACAACACCCAGCTCTTACTGAGTGGCAAAAGAAAATGAGAGACTTATCTCTGAAATCAAGAACAAGATAAAAGGTGATTCTCTCGTAACTTTTATTCAAAAAAATACAGGAAGCATTAACTAACATAATTAGGCCAGTGGGGGGAAAATATAATGCAAATAAGAATGGAGAATGCTAAATTATCTATTTTCTGATAATATAATTTTATGTATAGAAAAAATTAAAATTCCATTAAAAGACAACCAGACTACAGTATATATAATGCATAAAAATGACTAGCATTCTATACACCTGTAATGAAATTGCTGAAAAGGAAATCATGAAAAAAAAAGGAAAGAAAAATCCTACTTGCAATTATTCAATAAATAAAATAGCTAAGAATAAATTTGAACAAGAAAGAGGAAGACACCTACAGTGCAAATTATAAAATGTAGATGAGAGATATTTAAAGAGGGCACAAAACAATACAGATACCTACTCTTTTCCTAAATTGGAAAATGATTTTTAAATCATCCAAATAATCCAAAGCCATCTACAAACTCAATGCAAACTCTGCCAAAATATCAATAACATTTTTCATAAGTTCTTCTTAAAATATAATTTTTATTTAGCCTCTGTAAATTTTATACATCTATATAAGATACTTTGATCATATCTCTTCCAATTTGCCCCTACTACTTAGTCCCTTCCACATCTCATTCCCAAACTCAATATACACACACACACACACACACACACACACACTCACACACTTGAGTTTATTTAGTGTTGCTCATATGCACCACATAGGTATAAGGCCACCCACAGATGCATGGACAAGATACAGAGGCCACATCTCTGAAAAAAAATTGCTTCTATTGTGCCTGCACCTTCAACCATAATGTACCAATAGCTCCTCTGGTAGAGACTGGGCTAGGACAAAAAGATTGTAAAATTGATATGGAAGCAAAAAGCCATAAATAGCTGAAGCAATCTTGAGCAATAACAAATTTAAAGGCATACATGACCGCAGACTATCTTACAATAATCAAACAGTATGTAGTTCACACAAAAGTAAACACACAGACCAGTGGACGCCATGGAGTATCCACAGACAGAACTATGCATCTACATTCAGCTTTTTCTTGACAGGGGTACCAAATATATATTGGAAATGACAGCTGCTTCAATAACTACACTGAGAAATTATACACACTCATACAGAAAATTGAAACAAGCCTCATATTTCAAACTATATTTAAAAAATATCAAAGATTTAAGTGTAGATATATGAACTAATAGAAGAAAACAAAATACAAATACTTCAAGACATTGATATAGATGATAAATCCTCAAAAACTGGAAAAAAAAAACCAGATGGGGTTAAAGCAAGCAGAAATTTCTGCTTAGCAAGGAAACAAGCCACAAAATAAAGAGACAACATATCACTGGGCCAAAGTAGTAAACTACCCACCTGACAAAAAAGAAATGTCCACAATATTGAAGGAGCCTTAAAAAGACAATAAGTAAAAGTGTAAAATCCAGCTGAATAAAGTGGGCAAGAAATATGAACAGACACTTTCTCAATGCAGTCACTGAAAATAAAGGATCATGTCTTACTTTCTTTTCCTGTTGCTGTGATAAAATACTCTGTAAAAAATGCAACTTAGGAAGACAAGGTTTATTCTGGCTCAAGGTTTGAAGGTACAAACCACAGTAGAAAAGTCAAGCTAGCTAGGATATGAAGCAGCTGGCCACATCACATCTATAATCAAGAAGCAGGGAGAAAGAGTGTATGCAGCTACTCAGTTGTGAGTTTTCCATTTATGCAATCCATGAACCTAGACAGAAAAAGGTGTTGCCTATAATAGATAGCTCATCCCAACTTGGTTAATGTAATGGAGATAATTTCTAACACATGTGTCCAAAGTCCCATCAAGCAGGAGATCATGCCAAGTTGACAATTGACACTTACCATGACAGATCAGAATGTGAGAACATTATTTGCCATGATTTTATCATGGCTCACTTTATATACATTGAAGTAATATTCTATGCCCCATAGTATAATAAGATGTTATCTACTTATCAAAATGTTTTGAGAATCATAAAGAAGAACCATAGAAGTGTTAAGATACATAGAAAGATGAACTGTTGATCTGAAAGCTATGACTTTGAGACTGTGTTTAGTGTTTGCCCATGCATGTATATGTTTCCTAATCTACTGTGTTTGCAAATATCTTAATAAAAGTAACTTGAAATTGTGGTCATCACGTGTTTGAGAGAAGAATGGCATTGTTTATCCCAGTGGCAACAGTTCCTTGTGCTTTTCAACTGTTATTTTGATTAAAATGTGTGGATATGGCCAACTCCTGTTTGATGTTAGGTATTTCTCTGTTGTTGTCCTTCTGCGGTGAGTCATGTTCCCATGTCAATGGTGTTTCTACTGGTTCCTTTGTAAGAAGAAAGAAAGAAAGAAAGAAAGAAAGAAAGAAAGAAAGAAAGAAAG
>JADRCH010000060.1:1877807-1915609 GCA_019843965.1 Rhynchomys soricoides
AAGAAAGAAAGAAAGAAAGAAAGAAAGAAAGAAAGAAAGAAAGAAAGAAAGAGAAACAAAGAAAGAAACAAAGAAAGAAACAAAGAAAGAAAGAAAGGAAAAGAAAAACAAATAAAAGAAAAGAAAAGAAAGGAAAGGAAAAGAAAAGAAAAGAAAAGAAACAAACCATATTGGCACATGCTCTCAGTTAGTTCCCCTGATGATATGTTTTTGATAGGACATGAGAGTGGAGTGGAAACAAACAAATCCAAGACTATACAAAGAAACCTATTGATTCCAATAAGTAATTCAAAATAAATATAAGTAAACCTTTGCTATTTACAATGAGAAGCATGGAAGGTTGATGTTTTTGGTGAGAATAACTGATAAAAATCCGTGTTTGCCCACAAAAGTAACCTGGAGCCTCAATATTCCCGTGTGTAAATTGGGAATGATGATAAATAAGCTTTCAGGTGTAAAGGATTAAATGAAATAACCTATCTCTGACATCTGGTACAGCATCTGGCACATTTCTTTTCAAGGAGAACACTCACCCTCCCTGTGTAAGCTTCAGAGAGAGTGCTAAAGTGGCAGCCCTCGCTTAGCCCACTGGAAGATTTAATGCTGCTTTTCACATGGGACCTAGCCCCCAGTAGTCTTCAAGTGAAGTTAGTGCATCTGGCCTCAGAAGGAGAGCTGACATTTTTGACAGAGCCTTAAGTGCAACACTCTCTGGGGTGCTGTAACTGAGACAAGACAGGGCAGGTGGCAGTAATTGCCATCACAAGCACTCAGGGATTGGGTATAACATGGATTACAATGGAATTCCTTTTAGTAAAGATACTTCTATGAATGTTGGCTGCTTCAAAATCCTTTGGTAATTATTTCTATCATCAATTACACAGCTGAAGGTTGAAAGGAAAAGCTGTATGTTCTTGGGAAGAAACAGATTTTGTTTCCAAGGAGAGAAGTATAGTATGAAGAGCTACTAGTTTGCTACCACTGTATTGCTCACACTTAAAAAACAGTGCTCAAGTTCCTCAGAGTAATGTCTACCTCCATTCCTGATACACTACACCTCTCTAGGTTCCTTGTACATGGTACCCAATCACATTTCATGATTTGAATCTTTAATACACTTTAACTTAAGAAAAGCAATCAGGATCATATGGTCTTATATTGTATACTCTTATTAATATTTAGTAGGCAGAAACGTTTAGAAAAATATTAGAAACATTTAATAAGCAGACCACTATAGGCAGAATCTCAGAACCATCACCGACACAAGCCTAAAACCTGCAGCTTATTTTTTCCACTGTGACTGAATGTCTCCTTTCTTATGTGTGTAATGCAAGTGGCACCTACTAGTTGAAGTTAATAATGAGAGTTAAGAGAGATATATGGGAACAGCAGCAGATTGTGGCAAACATAAACATAATTTGGTGAGGTCATTCGAAATAAGCCTGCTCACTATTTTGATATCATCGTCTTACAAAAAGAAAGCTGGCTGAAGAGATAGACTGATATAGCTAGATAGATAGATAAATAGATTAGATAGATAGATAGATAGATAGATAGATGGATAGATGATAGATAGATAATGATTGATTGATAGATAGTCAGACAGGCAGACAGATAGACAGAAAGACAGACAAACAGACAGACAGAGATATTCATATATGCAAACATGCATAGTGATTCCAAAATTGGAGATTGGAAAGGCAAAATCTGCTACTATTCCTTGTCAAGACAGACCTGGCTACATTGTTTAGCATCATTCACCTCCGATACATTTTTCTACTTGATAGTCTATCCAGAAGGGGGGGGGGAGATATAGCATCTATAAGGAAAATAATTAAAAGGATGAATGTCATGTTATAAGGTTTAGAGCAATATTTGTGAGCAACACTAAAATAGGGTTAGTTTTGTGTTAGAAGTAGCGTCTGGTTTTGTGCAGTTTACATTTTAAGATAGGAAATTATTACTCACGCATATTTGTATAACTAAGGTATCATGACCTTGAAAGAAACAAATTCCTGAAAAAAATAAGAAGAAAGCCTAGATGAGATAAGGGGTGGGAACTTTGGAAATGCCTTTGTTTCTCAGGAACAAAGAATTAATTTAAAGGAACAAGAATTAAATCCCTCCCTCTTACTTCCTCTCTCCCTCACTTCCTCTCTCCCTCTCCCCTTTGCCTCTCCTTGACTCTTTAATTAAGAGAAATGTTTTAATTGAAAAGAGTCCTGGATGACAAGCTCTTAGATACTAATTCTCATTGACAAAGTCCAGAAACAATAAAATAACAATTGCAGTAAAATTGGGCTTGGCTCAGATATAGTTAAATTAGAAAATGAATGTTCAGCTCTGGGAGCTATGGGGATTGAGAGGTTGTCAAGAAGACAGAGAAGCAGAACAATACATATTTAGTATAGTGGCTGTGTTTTGGGGGATTCCCTAGAGGAACAGAAATGATAGAATGAACATAGATTACAAAAGAGGACTTAAGACCGGTGGGATGATTCAGTAGCTGAAAGCTCTTCCCCTGAAAGGTTTCCCAATTAGAGTCCCTAGTAGAAGGAGGAAACTACCACAGGTTGTCTTCTGATCTATACACATAATCTTTGGCACTTGCATGTCCAAATGTATGTACTCCTCTCTCCCTCTCCCTCCCCTTCTCCTCCCCCTCCCCCTCCCTCTCCCTCTCCCTCCCCCCACCCCACACACATGAACTAAACACATATTTTAAAGGGTAGCTGATCGATCCCTGCTTTATTCACATCCATATCAAAAGGAATTTGGCCAAAAGGATTAAACTCTGGGTATGGGTTTGATAGGGACTTGCTAAAGGAGAGAAGGCACAGAAATGAGATCATGGATCCAAGAATGTATAAAAAGGAGGATCTGGAAAAAAATCAAGATGCAAACATCAAAAAGATAAGAGCAGGATGTCAGCTCTAGCACAGACACCAATTCATGTTGTTCATCTCTCATTTAACAAATAATGCTTTGACATCAACCAAAGGTTAACAACTGTGTATCAGTAACTAAAATGTTCAGCGACAATGTTGTGATATTACTGTTAGTAGAGAAGAGGACTCTGAAATGCAGAGAGTAAGTTGCCTTTATGGGCTCAAGGTTGGGAAACAGAAGCCCATGCATCAGGCACCTAGAAATTCTTCCTTTTCTAGGAAATTTTGTCTTGAAAGGAAGAGTGACTTTTGATCCTGTAGTAGTATAGGACAATTATGTACGAAGGTCAAATTGCAGGTCTGGGTTACTATGATAAGCTACCCTAGGGCAAAGGTGTTGGCAGTTGAGCCAGATGCTCCTTGAAAATTCAAAACTGACTCTAGTCTCCATTGTTAAGATCTCACAGAAGAAATCTGGAAATCCCATAGCGATACAACAAACAACTGGCAAGAGAATTAGTGTGATCCCTTCTCCAATCTACAGTGGACCTCAAGTGAGAGCACAGACCCCACTCCACAAAAGAGAAAACAGGCTTTTTTCATGTTCCCAAAACCATGATTACTAAATATCATACAAGCCCCTTCCCATGGTTTCTTTTCTCTCTTTTGCATAGATTTTTACATGAGGAAGCTCCAGCCTATGAATGTCAATAAATAAGACCAAAAACTACATGATTTATATTTCTGTGAAACATGAAGTTAATGAATGGTCTACTTCCTATAAAATTTTAGGACATTTTATAAATCCAAGGGGATCAAACCCAATTGTTTTGGCATAACTTCACAAAACAAACAAACACACAAACACACAAAAAGATATTAGCCCATAGAATAAGAAGAACAGAGCACAGCCAGGTATCATGGTGGTTGGGTTTTATACCGGTCTGTGCATATTCTGGTCTGCACCTTGGTTCCACTGGGTTTTGGTCTTTCCACCTATAAGAATTCAAATACTTCTTGCTTCTCTATTTCCCCATAATTTCAAAGTTATGAAATAAATAAAGTAGGTGGAGCTATGATAAGGCTTAACAGCAAATGTAACTCCTGGACTTGAAATCCAGGGCTCAGAGAAGGCTACACTAAGCAATTGCAAAGGTCTTCCTATTCCAGCCAACTGCAACAGGCACATTGGCAGAGAGTTCCAAATGCATCACCAAGCTTTTTCCCTGTGAATCTTCATCCAATTTAAGCATATAATATGGCAAATCCCAAATCTAACATTTTCTAACAAGAAAAAAAGTATCACACTGTAACTCCATAATGATTTTCAGTGACATAGTTTAGAATAAATAATGTGTCAACTAAAAGTACATAGTACCACATGTATCATTTCAGAGAGAAACTATTCTCTGAGAATGACCTAATGAACAGTCATAAAGGAGAAACAGAATATGTTATTTGGCAATAAGAAGTTTGTTCCTACTGGAATTAATGTTCATGGTGCTGCATGTTAAAGAAAGGAAGTTACCCTATGTACTCTAAAGATTTTAAAGTGGCCCCTTCAGCAATCTGCATTCACAAGCACATTTTGATTTTAGCTTTCAATTTGTCAGAATGTGAAACGAACTTTTGAGAAAATATAGATTTATGCATTTGAAAATATTGTATAGATTCATAGAATCTGCACCACAATCAAAAACTCCTTTATCTTTGCCTTTAGACTCAAGATTTTTCTCCATTCCTAATCCCTAGCAACCTGTTACTATGTTTTCTGTAATGAATTGTTTTTTAGAATAATGTATACATCTAGTGTATCTTTTTGAGGCTGACTTCTTTCACACTTCTGTAAAACCATTCACTATTTCTATTTGTTGTCTGGACAAATCTCATTTTTTTTTTTATTTCTGAAGAGTTTTCCAGTCCATAGAAATACCACTTTTATCTATTCATCCTGGAAGACCATTTGACTTCTTATAATGGTCTGGGTAGATTGAGAATACAGCTGTTATAAACATTCACATGTAGAGTTTGGTGGGAACATAAGTGGTTTTGTTTCTCAGCAAATACTAGGATATAGGTCATGGTGTAAGCATGCTTAATTTTATAATAAGCATTCAGATATATTTTTGAGTAACTGTTTCATCCACGGGCATCTTTAAATGAATTTATGCATGGAACTGACATGGTTTTCACACCTGGTTCCCCTCCTGGCTCTTTCTGACAGCTCCACCCTCTTTCATATTTTCCCCAACTGTTATCCATCCAAATTCAGGGAATTCCATATTTTATCATGTTCTGTCTCACATTTAGGTCCCTATTTATCCTGCCTGAAGTGGCCACCTTTCTTGGAAAAGAAAATATAGTAAAAGTGAATTTCAGTCTAAAACTCAAGTCTTCTTAAACTTTCCATTCAAGCAAAAATTCTTCCCACATTGTTTCCTAATCAGGCACTTTCTTTTCCAATTCTGGCTGTCAAGAAGGCAGGGGCAGAGAACTTTTGATGCTACGTATTGAACCTGGAGCTCGCCTATGCTCAGCAAACTCTACACCACTGATGTATATCCTTAGCTCTTAAAGAAAGACTTGCTGTTCTCCTTTCTTTCTGAGTTCATTTATTCACTCACTCATTCCATACATTTTTAATATGTATCTACTGTGTTCCAGGAATTATCTAATTTTTGAGAATGAAACCTATCCCAATATCTGTTACAAGATAAACAATCAGGACATGTAAAGCCTAAAAGACAAGGCGTTAATTATATTTTGAAATAAGACTTGTTTATATCAATCACTTCCCTTGCTATCTCTCAATTAATCTATATTTTAGCTAGTTGTTGGTACAACTGCATTATTCTAAAACTCTCCTTGGAGAAAAGGTACTGCTTCATGCTGTGTTTGTGTGTAGGTGTATAAGTGTGCTAGTGTGTTTCTCTATGTATGTTTGCATGTGTGTATGTAGATGTGTATGTGTGTGCACATGCATGTGAGCATATGTGCATGTGTGTGTGTGTGTGTGTTTGTTCTTGTATATAGGTAAGTACACACTTGTACTCATGTGTATATGCATACATGTGTGTGTGCGTGCATGTGTGTGTTGTATATGAGGATATGGCTGTATATGCAGTTGCACATGGTGATCAGAGGAGGATGCCAGCTCTCTTATCATTTTCCACCTTTCCCCGTTGAAACAGGGTCTCTTATTGAGCCTGAAGCTAGACCAGTGTGACCAAGCTCCAGAACCTCTTCAGCCTCTGCCACATACAACAGTGGGATTATGGATACACATAGTCAAGCCTGGCTTTTTCATGTCTTTGCTGGGGCTATGAACTTAGTTCTTCATGCTTGTACAGCAAGCCACTGATCCCTGGCCCTATACTATTAATTCAGGAAGGCTCAGTAAATCTTTCTAGCATACATTAGTTAAAAACTGCATTTTAGAAGGTAGACTTTCCATCTGACACAAAACCAAACTATTAAAAAAGCATTTGATTAGACAGTAAACCTTTTGTTTTTATAGCAGAAAGCTTAGTCCAAGAAAATTATGTCTCTTCAACTTGGTCAGAGTTTTTTTTTTTTTTTTAATACAACTTTTCATTTCATATTTCATACAGTAAGCATATTTTCTCCTCAGCAGCTCATTTTCTTTGGCATCTGAAATTTGCTTAAACAATTGATTATAGTTTGAAGCAGCTATTTTAATGTCTTTGGTAGAGCATAGATCATAAAGCATTGTGGTAATTCAGACATGGTGCTTATAAGCTGGCCATTTTAATAAATATCTATTAACCCTGTTGATTTAATAATGTTCCACTTATTCATTAGACAGTTACAAAGTACCCACATCACAGTAGGTACTGGGATTGCAGAGATGAATCACACACTTTCTGAGTAGGCAAGAACAGGACACTGTAGAATCTGGTCCAGAATAGAAAGGGATAAATGATTGCTAAGGACTGTATCCCAGAGAGATTTGAAGACTTCCCTTTTCCTCTGTAGCACTGAAAACTTATTCTTTAGCTTCAAGGTCAACAAATGCAAATCTCTGAGGGTTCTTTGCAATGAGTTATAATGATGGTTGGTAAAATTTGCCAAAATCTTTCTAATTGTCGGATGCTACTTGAATCTAGAGTGAGCAGCACTCTTCTGAAAGCAGCCCTAAAATGGCAGTGACATAACAGAGACTATCATGTCAATCTTTTATGTTACAAGAGCCTTAGCTAAGATCCTAGATTATCATACATTCTCCCTGTCCTTTACGATATAGGTAAGGAAGTATATAGGATGCGCATAACAATCACATCGCATACACCATTTCAATTGCCATCATGTTCCATGGAGACTTCATACTCTAAGGTGGAAAACATGGAGGATATGATGAGAATACACACACACACACACACACACACACACACACACACACACGGAAGCAATCAGTTCATTTAGAAAAAAGAGGATGGAGTGATTTCTTAAACAGCAAAAAAATACTTAAAGGGGTCTTGGTGGGTATAAAATGTTTACCAGACACAGGAAATAAAACTACTTATAGAGGAAAAGCAAAAAGTTAAAATAATATGGTATTTTAAGGTCACAGAGTATTCAGTGATGACAGAATGTTCTGGTACCATATAAAAATATTTTCCTGCTGATCTATTTCTAAGAAGTTTGACCCAAAGTAGGTGTTCAACAAATATTTGCTAAATGAGAGAAAGAGACATTGACAAGAAACAGGCACACAATGACAATTAATGACTGGACCTGGATAACAGAGGAAAGAGGTTTTCAAGCCACACTGATATCGACCTTGACAACAGGGTTCAGGAAGATTTTAGCTACATTTCCCCCAGTTCCTTGCACATAACTTCAAATCTAGTTCCTTACACATGCTAAGCACTTGATAATAATTTCATGAGTGGGAAACGAGAAATTTTCTTCCCAAATGTGATGAGCGTTTAAGTTCAATTCAGTCTGAGGGGAAGGACAAAGGTGGTAGAAAGAAAATATTTGAGAAGAGAGAACATATGAACATAGCCTTGGCAGTATTAGCTCCAACATATTTATCTAAACACTAAAAGGATTAGTGTATCAGTTAGACAGAAACTGTGATAACAAGTTATTGTATTTAGCCATCCTTGAAATCAACCATATGAGAGATACACACAATAAAATACAATAGATGGTACAATGTAAGGTTGCTCTGGAGATGTGGCACAGTTGTAGAGAATTTGCCTAGCACTCCCAAGCACCCACGTGGATTTAATCAGTCTCTCCCCCCTCCCCTCCTCACATAAACATACATACAGCGCGACATCAATACATATACAATGAAAATAAATAAAAAATTTTAAAAGTATGTAAGAGCCAAAGGATGGTTCACAATACAGTAGAATGCTATATTCTATGTCTTCTCATACATGTTATTACAATCTTGAGCATGGCAGTATGGCACACAAAGCCTAAATTTTGATAGGAAAATCTCACAGGGTCCCATCCTTAGATGAAGAGCTACAAATGATTAACCTGGTCTGGGAAAACGTAAATTAGTTTTCCCCACTGGTGATCCCCAAATTGATTATCCAATACAGAGTGGCAATTCCAAGATTCAGTGGGTTGCATTTGCATATTTACTCATTTATATGTATGTGTAATAACAATAGTTAATAAGTGATCATAAACTTGGGAGAGAATAAGAAGAGACATGGGGAGAATAGGGGAATAATGGAGGCAGAGGGAAATTGATATAATATTAAAATTTAAAATATGTTTAAAATGGAGGATAAATAAACTAACAACTGAACTAGAAAGTTATCTTGTTGCTTTAAGACACGGAACAATGGGTTTGGGGAGAGAGGACAATGAAGAGCAAATAAGATCACAATGTCTTCTACCTATCTGAAAATGACAAACATATAAAGTATTTTAAGGGTACCTGGGTCAAAGTTTAATGTACTCAAGATTACAGTCAGGATGAGCAGAGACAAGACTTAAACCAGGGAAGTAGGGAGACTGACTGAAGAGCTATGTTTCCTCAGTCACTGAGTTATGCAACCCTGTACACTGAAAAGAGCACTGATGTATATTGTCCTCCTGGTGTCTTAGCAAAATGGTCACACACAACTCCAGGAGCGCTGTGCCAGTCTCTCTTTGGATGGCAGTTTATTTGGCTTTACCTTAGTCCAAGCCCCAGCCTTTGGCTCACAGAATTTAAAGTTTCTGCCTTGGAAATGCAGACTAAACTTTCTGGCTGATTCACTCTCTGGAACTAAGTAATTCTGGGCCATTGCAGAAACAGTAACCTCTGCGGGCACGACAACCTGGGCTTTTTAATCAAGGTTCCCCTGGCTGTACATAAAATAGAGTCTGAGTAATTTCTTAGCTGGAAAGGGAAAGGGAAGACTCATCAAAAGAATACAATGATATTCCCTGGCATGCAAAAGAAATACAGGTAGACAATCCTCAAACATTCCAACAAAAAGTAAATAATAAAACAAAAACCATTTGAATTCCATTTTTTTCAGTCTGTCTCATCACACTCTGCCCTGTATGTGGGTTTATTTAAGTGCCTGCTTACTCTCTTTTTATATATACAAATTAGTTTGTTCTCCTTTTCTTGTATGTATCTGGTGCATAGGAAGTTGGCAAACACTTATTTGTAACAAACAGAATCATATTATCTTTGGATCTCCATTCTGAGCTCTGAATATGGAAACTGTGGCTGACACATTGGAGGATCTTGTATGAGACTCCAGGTTCCACAGACTACATAGGGAAACGACACTGTGGAATGGGGCCACATAGTAAATTATAACAGGCCATAACCATATTTCAGGTTAGTAGTAATGATCAGAAAACAGAGTGAGGCTTATTCACTGGACATAGATTCTAGGAAACAGTCCCACATGTAAGGGTGAACTTGACCAAATCTTCTCACATTCCTGTCTTTGCCATCTTTTGGTGCCTTCCTTCTTTTTGCCTATAAGTTTCCAAAGTCTATGTTGTTCCTGGAATTCTTGCAAATAGCTTTTTAATCTTAGTAATGAAGAATTTTCTCCACCATGAAAATATCTGTCCAAGTACAGCACAGCAGGATCACAGTTCAGTACAGGGCAGGGCAACCTAACATACATTGTATAGATGGAGAACCTTCACAGAACTGAGAGCCATGTTGTATAGATGCCAGGATGAAACAGTTTCAAATGTTCTCCATCTTACATTTTAACAGGTTTCAAATGTACATTAACTTATCTCATGAGATCACTTTTACTCTTACAAAGAAATTTACTCTGAAGATGATGACCTGAGGTCAGAACACATTTTGCTCAGCAAATTTCCTCTGCTTATAGAAATATTCCTGAGTGTGGCAGGTGATTGATTCCGCTGCTCAAAGCTTGAGATTTTTTTTTCCATAGAGAATTTGAAAGGAAAAGATACATTTGAGCAGTACGTATTTAAAAACACTTAACTTTTTCTTAAAACATTATTAAGACTATAATCCTTGAAAAATGCAAGGCTTGAAGAACAATTCAATGCTGGAGGCAAAGCTTTGGTCTCTCTAGCAGCAGCATGGTAGACATAGCAAATGGGTTATCAGTTACCGAGGCTTCCTTATTCCTCTCTAAGATTTCATTTTATCCTCATTTTAAGCAATGATAATTATATGTACCTCTTAGGGTTGTCGTAGAAGGCTCTTACAATCCCTACAATGGGAACAAAAATATTTGTTCTCTTCATTCCTCCTGTCATTCACCTCTCTGAAATAGACCCTACTCTGGTTTATTCTTGAAGAGAGTTAATATAGCACCAATATGAGACACAATTTTAATAATTGGTTTTGTAATATAGGTATCTACCATGTACCAGTTAGCCCTGAGAAGAGGGTGAAACACTGAGTTCACTATGTTTTATTTGACCTACTTATATCTCTGTCAGAAACATGGGTACATGACAATATGTTACAATTTTAAAGTAATAAATATGTAAGAAATACTAAGTTTTTGATAGCCAGGGACATGAATTTATTGAGTAGAAAAAGTAAACAAATTTGAATCAATAAGCAACAATCAATCCCAAAGGAAGAACAGAAGCAAAGAATCTGCCTCAAAGTGTTCATTTGGATTTAATGATGAGCAGGAATCTAAGTCGTCAAAATTCTGTATCTGAAGCCATTTAAAGTCTGCTTTTTCTATTACATTGCCCCTGGCCTTTCAAATGAACAATGGAACCAGATGTGGAACAACCTCCTTACACAAGGACTAGAACAAGTAGTAAAGCTTAATGAGAGTAGAAATAGAATCCAGAAGAAAAAACTCCATGGATCAAGCTGTTAGCCTGAGGCATTTAAATTTCTCTTGTGTAGAGAACAGAACAATTTTGATTTCATGTTCCTCACATTAACCAGTGGGCCCAAGGTAATGTTACAACAATACACCCACATCCATGAAGCTATTACAGAAGCCACTAACCACAAAGAAGAATACCTAATATGTTTGAAGAACCTGTTTCGTGATAGGGATATGGTACATTTATAATAGTACTGTTATTCTTAGTCCATACTTTATAAATTTCTGGTCAGAGAGAATAATTGTTGTATCCAATGTTAGATAGCTTATTGGTTTTAGGGTAAATTCAAAACCATTTTTTTACTATCACGTACAAACTTTATTATAGTAATATACAATTTGTTGTGATCACAGCACCAAGTCAAGATAAATCATGTTTAGTCTTATTTTCCACCATTGTTCTGGTGGTGAGTGTCATCTCTTCAAAACTCATGATTGAATTTACTTGGGAAACAAGAGCATATTTGCAACCAAGACATCCATCTCTCTGATTGCTGTGGGAAGTCCCAAGGCTAGCTAAAATAAGCTAAGCCTTTTGAGCTGAGCTAAAAATAAGAATTGAGCTCCTGGATAGACTAGCTCTCCCACTGTTATTTCATTAATGGAAAACGCTGTGTTGCCCTTTCCCTGACCTCCCATGCAGAGGAAGAAAATGCTCTTCTATGCTAAGATTCCCAAGTGCAAAAGACAGCTAATGAAGTTATGTGGTCCAAACCTCTGCATGAAGGAAATATGTACCTCCTTTTCAGGGAAGAGGATTTAATCATTTGCAATGAAATGCCATTTCACTTTCAGATTCTTAGACATAACCCATAAGAAAAGAAAGAGGCATCAAACAGTCTAAAGCTAGAACAGGGCAATATTTGTTCTAGATGCATCTGTGTGATATAACATATATGATGAAATTGCATGTATATATTTGTAAGTAAGTAGACATTTGTATTGTTGTAGCTCAATAGTATGAAGATCAGGATGAAAAATAAAACAAAATGATGTATTTTAAAAGCTAAATATTATTTACTTCATAAGATTACAGATGAATCAATCAATAGCATAATAGCAAAATTGATCAAAGTAAGTATTGATTAAGTGCCTACCTTGCTCTAAGCTACAATTCAATACTTTTCAAAAGTGGCAACACTTATGCTCCATAATAAAGCAAAATTCTTTTCTTCCTTGCATGGTACTAGTCAAGATTTCATAAGCATACAGAAATATAAAGACTACTCAATACTTTTCTGGAGTGATAAAATATTCACAGAGACTCAGGAAATAGGAACTATCATTAAAATGAACTGGTTATCAACAGTTACTGACCAGTTCCTAAGAAGCATCAGAGCCAGGGTATATACTCAGGTAACAGCAGGGAAGCCATAGTTCTTTTGGCTTTTTTTTTTTTTTTCTCAAAATTTTAACTCTTTAAAACTGTATTATTTGAAAGTTCACGAATTATAAAAATAAATCACAGTACATTTCCCAAAGGCACACAGCTATATCCTTTCCACTTGGATGAGAGACTAGAATACTATCCAACATCCCAGAAGTGTCTTTCTCACTCACTCAGAATTGCTTTTCCCTCCTCTTCCCCAAAGATCACAATTATTCTAACATCCTAGATAAGTTTTGACAATTTTGAATTTGATATAAATTTACCAAGTCTATAATTTATGCATTAGGCTTTGATCTTCAGCATTTTTGTGTGTGTGTGTTAATGTTATCCTTCGTGTAGCCTTGGTGGGATGGATACATTCCATAAATGTGGAATTCAATTTTGTATATGACTGAAAATGTATTCATCTACCCTACTGATGGATGCACATTTGTTGTGTTCTCATATTGGATCCCACACATAGATCAAACACAAACCCACTTCTCTTTCTTTGATACATACATATTACATGTGTATATAGCAAAATGTATTATCTACTACACAGAAGGGTGGATATTTGTAGTGTTCCCATTTTAGATCCCACATATAATTCAACCACAAATTTATCTCTTTCTTTCTTTGCTACATAAAAGTGCATACTTAGAAGGAAATAACTTTAGAAGACTCTAGTTCACATATGTGTGTGTTCAGCATATTGGATAATACCAAAGAGGAATTTCAACATTTTCCTGCCTACATATTTCACATATAGAAAATTTGCAAATATGAAAATTAGTTTTATAAGAGATAAAATACATAAAGAGACAAGCCACCTGTGATAATTCACAAAGGGACAGTAAGCATGTAGAAAGGTGCTGACTGTCATTAATTAATAAGAAATGGGCTTCAAAGCTGCAACTAAATGCTTTTGCATGTCCTAAATATCCTGAAAGACTGCTATCAAAAAGCCAACAATAGTAGATATTGGCAATGAAACAAAGAAGGGAAATTCTTATTTATTAGTAAAAATGAGTAATGACATGATCTCTTTGAGAATCAGTTGGAAGTTTCTTAGAAAAAATAATTTAAATGCATTTTATTATATATTTAGATGATGAATAGTGTGGTATATGCTCTTAGCTCAATAAAATTATTAGAAAATTACCAAATGACTTATGAGTCCTAACCATGATTATCTATATACTCAATATAGTAAAAACCTATGTTTTACCAAATACTTGTACATGATGGTTAACCCCAAACTGTAAATAGTCTAAATGCTCATCAACTGGGAGAAGAAAAAAAGCAATATGTAGTTCAAAGATACATTAGACCATTATTCAGCAATGAAAAGGGTTAACTAGTATATTGTATTGCATGGAAGTATCTAAAACAGAGGTCAACTAAAAGAAGCTAGCTATACAAAAAGTTGTATGTGAAGAATTCCATTCCTATACTGGAAAGAACTTACCTAATGCTTTTCAGAAATATACATATGAAACTCAGAACTAAAACTTCCCTTAAATATTGTTCTGTACTGGAGGAATTAAAACTATTGTTTTTAACTTAAAAGAAACTGCCTTTCTTTGAAAAAAATCAGACCTTAGCATAATCAGCAAGTATTTACATGTTGTCTTTTGCCAACAATACCTAAGTCTGCATGGTGAGTGTTCACTTAATAAGAGAAATGTGTGATTTCACTGGCTAGAATCTCATCTACCTTATGGAAATTAGGATTGCTAAATCTCCTGTACTCCATATCACTAGTATAGCACTAAATCTCTAATACACACACACACACACACACACACACACACACACACACACACAATCATGGATGCTTAGACCCCCCTCACACTGACAATTTCACATACAGATAATATCCATAATTGTACATTCTTCAGCATTCACACAAGCCCCTGAATAGACATTTTACTTTGCACAACTCTAGAGAAATGTCACTCACATCACAGACAATGCCAGTGGTGTCTTCTGTTCAGAGTAGGGCACAATCTGTTCAGTCAAACCTGTTGCCAGTCCAAACAGGTCACACATCAATTCTCTTGTTTCTATTTAATGTTGCTGTTAACTAAGAATAACACAATAAGCTGGGGAAAATGAAGCAAGATGAACTTTATAAATATAATAGTCAAGGGGCTGAAAGATGGCTCCGTGGTTAAAAGAATGGGGTGCTCTTCCAGAGGATCTGAGGTCAATTACCAGCTACCACATGATGGCTCACAGCACATGGTGGCTCACAGCCATCTATAAAGGGATATGATTCCTTTTAACAGTGTTCATGAAGACAAAGATATCATATACATAAAACACATAAATGAATAAATAAATAAATTTTTAAAAAATAGTAGTATAAACAAGTGAAATTAGGAAAAGATACCAACAATATAGAATCACTCGAAGCTTGGTGACCAAGCCCATTATTACATGGAAATTGACAGAAGTATTATAGGCTTTTCCAAAGCACAACCAACAGACAGTAACTGTGACTTCACTCTTCTTCATAAAATACAAAATTAAGCAATGGAAATAAAGACAGGAACATAAAATGTTCAAATCAAAAATATAGTTTTATAGATTTCTGATTTTACTCAATGTTGGGAAAATACAAATCGTCTGTTTTTTTTCACTCTGTATGAAATGAAACGCTGTAATAAACAAATACAGGTTAAATTATAGGCTGCTTGATTTAGTCTTTATGTCTAGACCATAAAGGTTGCATCCTATCTTCTGTCTGTGTCTTGACTTCTATTACTTGTTATGTGAAGGATACAGTGGACAACCCCAGAGTCAGATGGTAAATGTGTGAAGCCCATCAACATCATTTACTAGTCATGAATATTATATACTATATATTTCACCTTCGTTTCCTTTCTTTACTGCATCACAATTATATAGCTCATAGAGTTTGATAAGGACCAAAGGAGTTAATTTATATAAAATACTTAGACATTTTCTACCAGATGGCAAGGCTATGGAAGATATTCTGTACATTTATATAATGTCCACATTACTATTAATTTTGGATTTTCTGAATTAATGCTTCTTAGGTAGTATTTAAACCATGAGCTTCCTAGACACACACATGTTTAGAGCCCAGCTAGGCCATTTGGTCGTCTTGAATCATTAAGCAGCCTTGATGCTATGCATTTATCCTTGCAAATGCATCTTTTCAATGAGGACTATGGTAGTAATAATGAAGGTTAGAGCCAATGACTTCTCATACCTAAGCCATATTAGAATGGAATGGGTTCTAAAGCTTCATCTTACTGAGAACCTCTGTACCATCACTCCCAGGTATATCTCACCACCAGCATTGCATGAAGTCACTGCATTAAACATCATCTGCATGACAACAATGTTTTCTTTGACTCCTTGCACCAAAAAGAAAAAATGTATTCTTTCTAAACTACTGATGTACTCCTCCTATATATAAAAGTACAAGCTATCTTCTCACTACAGAAATATAGGTATCATCTCTTATAACATCTCCAAATGTATAGTTACTTTAAATGATAATAATATCAAGGTCATCTCTGTTGGATTATTGTGGAGTGTGGGAGAGTCCCATGTCCACCCCCGGGGCTCGGGCCTCTGGGAGGAGCAGGACATGGGAAGTTTGACCTTGCTCACCCTTCAGCACTGCTGGGCTGGTGCCAGGCTGTGAGAAGCCACGAGATACCTCAGGGGTTGCAGGAGCATGGCCTGGTAGTCCCAGGGACTGTACAGAGCTGGCTCCGGTCTGGTTCTCAGGGTTTTGGGCATCCCAGGCACCACTGGATGCCATGGAATTGCTGAAAATGGAGTGGGAGCCCGCAGGCTGGATCTGGCCCGTGCTGAGGGAGGAAAAGAAGGGGGAGCACAGATGAGTACTGCTATGACAGGGTCCTTGGCTTGTCGATGGCTAGCTGGGTTGGTTTGGTGGCAGCTGTGGCTGGGAGCACTGAGAGGACTTCTCTGAGAGACTAGATGCAGCTCTTTAGCTGAAGGCCTGTTCCAACTTTCCCCACAGCGGATCCCAATGAAGAGAGACAGTCCATGGTTTCAGGGTGTTTACTGTCATGGCAGAAAGTGGCAATGAGTGAATCCATGCCCCACAATCTCAGAGTGGGCATGAGGTTTAAATACCTTTTGCAGGGTGGAGTGGCTGGGAAGGGGAAGGGGAGTTTCTTGGCTAAGCCTCTAGGTTCCTCATTAAAATGGGAATGTCTTGAGGTTACATGACCACATCTCTACCTGTGGAGAGGCTTGGGCAATGCCCTTATGTGACTGATAGTCACAGACCTATGGAGGAGAGCTGACGCCTCGTGTCAGGAGCCTAGGGCCCAGGGGCATGGCAAAACGCCTATCATTCCTTGTAGGGTTATCCCTACTAGGTCCCAGGGTTTTAAACCTTAGCTTAACCAGAAACCAGGCTGCATTTCATGGTCCCACACATCTCAGAAACTGTTGGTGACCAACAAAAGTAATTTAGTGGAATAATGTAATAGGTCTGTGAAACAGACAATGATGGCTCCTCCATGTGACAGAAAATTTAATTAAGTCTCTGAGAGTTTGACTTTCTGTGCTGATACTTCTGATAGAAAACAGAACTTGACTTTGAACCCTACCAATTCTACATCTGAGCCAGTACTTTTATTAGTAGTGTTTGCAATTACACTTTTTCTCTTTCAACCTCTAAAACATACTTCACTTCACTATTTACATTTGTACAATTACATATTTGTAATATTTGTTGACTCCTTCTATCCTATAATCCTATTATGGAGGAAACACTATTATTTACCAATACAAACTGAATTTTAGGAGCCAATAGACAGTTGCAAATGTGTTAAGTGCAGGAAAGAGCCTCCTCTTTGTCCATTTTGTACAAATGGACAAAGTGGAGGCTTTAAGATGTTACTTGTGTTAAAGTTTGGGAACAAATGAAAAATTGTCAATTGTAACAAGTATAAGTTGATAGTCTGCTACTAATATTTCTTTCCATTCAGGTTCTAGCAAAGTACCTCCATTAGTAAATGACCAATTTGATACTATCATTTCAAGCTATGAGTAGTTATATTGCTGCTATTACAGAAATTTCCAAAAGATTCACCCTATAGGGCATGATTGAGTTTCTATATTTGGCCACTGAGGGGTGAAGATGGCAAGAAAAGTTACCTTGCTAGACTGTTCAAGATCCTTGGAAGAGAACAGGCATATCTACAAACTATCCTAAGCCCTAGTGCAAAGAGCACAGAACCACAGATAACATTGGAGAGATTCTATGCTGGTTTAAATGAGATCCCCCTGCCACATTATCTTGGGCTTTTGAATACTAGGTCCCCACATGATAATGCTGTTTAGAAGGCTTAGGAGGTGTGGCCATTAAAGAAGATATGTCACTGGGACTGGCTTTGAGATTTCAAAGCCTCATACGATTCCAAGTGTGATTACTCTGCTTCATGCTTGTTCGAGATGTGAGTCCTTAGCTTTTGCTTTCAACATTCATTTTCTGCTATATGCCACCTCCACTCCACCATCAATGAGTCTAGCCCTCTGGAACTGCAAGTCACAAAGCCTGTTATTCTGAGTTGCTTTTGCCATGATGTGTTACGAAAGCAATGAAAAAGTAACTAATGAAGACTCCTAAATCCAATGTTTGTGACTAGGGAAGGAAGATAATTGAAGGACAAATAAGAGTTTCTTTGGCATGCAACAGGGGCAGTATACCAAGTAAGTGGAACTAAAACTATTCATATAAGAACAGACCAGGAAATCACCATCCACAGCTTCATGGGTAAAATCCTTGTATTTGTCTGCTTCTTCCCTTTGCCATGTCTCCTCTTTCCAACATAGATCTTTACTTCTGGAAGATATTGGAAGGGTATTTGCTTCTTATTGTCTTTTCTTTTCTCTGCATGTTTTGCAATTGAGTCACAACCCACATTTTCAAAGATATTAAGAGGCTTATCATAACAAATGATAACAGAGAAGGCAGCACAGAGAGCCCAGAACCATCACTCTCCCATGACTTTGAACTAATGGCACTGCAGAAATCTGAAATCCAGCTGGGTAATGTTACAATAGTGCTGTTGGCTTTTTGTAGCTGACCCCTAGGGTGACTATATCCTACTGCCTAGATAGTCTATGCCAAGCCTGTTTATGAAGGTTATTTATTGTCAGACACTCAGCTCCAACTCCAGCACTCCATAAAACCTAAGTGAAGACAATGTAAAGGTGTACCCAGCCACACACTGTGTGTTCTTGGAGCACTGGCTTTTACCATCTCTGACAGACATTCAACTTTGATTGAGTATATCTTAAGTAATTGTCACCAAATCACTACTGTGACAATGAACAGATATAATAACGAGTAAAAGTATTCAATTTCACAATACCCCAAAACTCTATCATATCTCCCTTCTAAATCCCCGAGGAAAATTAAGGTATTTTCATTATTCTTAAATTTCACAACTACAATGGGCAATGGTTGATATAGCATGTGTAGTGCAGAAACTGAGGTTGAGAATAATCTGCACTCTTTCCTAATGTCACATGACCAATCAGAAACTCAAACCTATGTTCCTCAAAGATCTTATTGGTGCTGTAGTTTATGAATGACTATATCATTCATAGACCCTTATTCATTCCCCAAGCTATCAAAAATGCCAGTCACAGAAAATACCTATTTGTACTTATACATCAGGTAACAGGAAAGTGGCTGGAGATCTAAAAAGATGGTGTTTATTGTACAAAGGACTAGCGCCAGTGGGACTATGGAGAGTTCTGTGCTGCAGAGCATAGAGGAGCTTCTAGGTGTTCCTTAAGACGTGAGGAGAAGATTCTGCATAGTATCATTTAAAATGATCTAACTGGATGGTATATTACTGCCTGGTGTTTTTTTTAACAAGTTACCATAAATTCTGTGTCTTAACACATATCTTTCTTCTTGTACAGTTCTAGAGTTCAGAAGAGAGTCTTATTTCTTAGCTTCTTCATTTTCAGGGAATTACCTGCATTCTTTGCATCATGACTCCTTTTACAATAAATATTGTAATACTACCTGCTCGAATTAATACTACCTGGTTTTCAAGGAAATGCCTCTGTTCCTCAGTCTTAATCCTGCTTTGATGAAAGCCATTAGGTTCACTCTATTGCTCAGTTCTGTGCTGAATACCACAGAGTGATAACTTGATTACTAAATTCAATTCCCACCTCCCTAAAGAAGAATGTGACCCTACTGTCTCCTGTAAGCAGCCAATGTCAGGTGACCATAAAATTAAAGGATTTAATTGGCAACAAGAAT
Source organism: Rhynchomys soricoides (assembly GCA_019843965.1). NCBI lineage: Eukaryota > Metazoa > Chordata > Mammalia > Rodentia > Muridae > Rhynchomys > Rhynchomys soricoides. The sequence continues at coordinate 1,897,707 of JADRCH010000060.1, forward strand.
AAAATAAAGATGGCTTCCATAATGCCATCACAATAGTCATCACATAAGTCATCAGTAATGAAGCATTGCAGCCAGCACCTCTCAAGTCCAAGAACTGTTGAGGAAGAAAGAAGCATCAGGACAGAGACTCTCATCCCCTTATAGAAAATATAATAAGGATGCAAAGAAAGCCTTTCCTAAAGAGTTAATAATCCTAACAGCCTAGCTGATGTCTTAATCTCTATAAGACAAAGTCAACAGATGAAGAAAAGTATCAAATACAAAATCTTCACTAATTCAGCATTTCATGCTAGCTGTGATTTTCTTGTTACTTAACTACTTTCAGAGTTTTTATAACAGGTCTGTATTAGCCAGGTTTCTCTGGCAGCACCACTATTGATACCCCTACATATATACTTTTTAAAAATGAAATTGGAGAGTCAAGATAATGACTCTTTCCTTGACTTCATCCATATCATATTGCTACTTTCTGGTTAAAACTCTGGCTACATCAGAACCTGGAAAGTAGCAATATGAAGTGAATGAAGTCAGAGAAAGAGAAAGACTGATAATATAGGAAATAAGAAATCCTCAGAGGACCAGAAATAAATACTCCTTTTTAAATAATCTACTCCCATGGAAGCTAACTGTGATCAGGCAGAACTATATTAATTCCTCATATGGACAGATCTCTTAATGACCTAAACACTTCCACCTATAAGTTCTTGTTTGTTTGTTTCATTTTTATTAATTAATTATTTTATTTGTTTACATCCCAAATGTCCCATCAACTTCTGGTCCCTCCTCACAGTTCTTTCCCTATTCCCCCTTCCCTTTGTCTTTGAGAGGGTGTCCCTTTGACGGATACCCCTTTGAGAGGGTGGTATCTTCCCACCCTGTGATATCAACTCTTTACTGGACTAGGCACTATTCATTATTCTAAATGGTGCTTGTCCACTAGAAGTCCAGGGTCTTCATCTGTTCAAAGATACTACAAAAAAACACGCTGTCTAAGAGATAGATTTACATGGTTAGTGTCTTGGTCATGATGGGGATGTTGGTATCCTGAGAGTTCTAAGGGTAGGGGAGGCAGATTCTAAAAAGACATCCACAAAATAACAACAAGGACAACGACAACAACACAAATACAATAACTTTCATAAATCACTGAGCAAAGTTGGATTTCAGCTAGTCAACAATTTTATTCCTACTGTCTGTATTTCCCCTACAATATTTGGCAGCTTTGTATACTAATATTATATTTTAATTTTTTTATCTAAAGCATATATTTTAATTAGGCATCCTTTATTTCATATGGCAGCCTGGTTCTGGAATTGGACTACCCCATCACTTTGAAATTCACTTGCAGTGTGAACCTGGAAAGATTTTTTTAACTTGACATATTTTTGTTTTTTTTAAAATATATGTAGAGGAAATATATGAAAACATTTATTTTGTTCCCAGGACAATGGCTGAGTCATGATATGTGCAGTAAATTATCTGTTCAGTCACTGTTGCTACAATAATTGAAAAAGAAAAAGTGGTTCCTGAAAAGGTTTATACTTTGTTGCTGTCAACAATTTCTCTGATTGCATTTGACAGTCAAGGATGAAACTATATGTAATATTTAATGATGACATATGTTAGGCAGAAAGAGTTTAATATGTGACTGACCATTGTCCTTTCCATCTAATTTAAGAATATTTTCTATTTTAATTAATTCATTAACTTTCTATCCCTAGTGCAGCTTCCCCTCCATCCTCACATCTTAGCCTGTTCCTCTCACTTCCCTTAGCCCCAATCCACCCCTTTCTTTTTCCTCAGAGAAGTTGAGGTCCAGATGAATGTCTACGTACCTTGGCATATCAAGTTGCAGTAGGATTAGGCACATCTTCTCCTATTGAGCTTAGACAAGGCAGCCAGGTTAGGGAAAAGGGATCCACACGCAGGCAACTGTATCAGAGACAACTCCTGCCCCACTTGTTAGTGGCCCCACATGAATACCAAGCTGTATATTTGTTACATATGTGTAGGGGTCTAAGTCCATCAAATGCATTCTCTTTTGTTGGTGGTTCACGCTCTGTGAGTCCTATGGACCCAGGTTAGTTGACTCTGTATGTTTTATTGTGGTGTTCTTGATCTCCCTGGCTCCTTCAATCCTTCCTACTACCCTTCCACAAGATTCCCCCAAGCTTCACCTTTTGTTTGGCTGTGGGCTTCTGCATCCATCAGCTGATGAATACAACCTCTCAGAGGACAGTAACAGCTTCTGTCTGCAAGTATAGCAAAATATCATTAATACTGTTAGGGGTTGGCTCTCTCTCAAGTTAGGCCAGTCATTGCTTGGCCATTTCCTCAATTCCTGCTCTATCTTAATCTCTGCACATCTATCTTGTAGGCAGGATAAATTTTTAGTCAAAGGTTATGTGGGCATGGGTGGTTTGGTGTCCCCATCCCTTCATTGGAAGCCTTGGCAAATGGTTTGTTGCTGGGTTGGTGTCCCCATCACTCCAGTTGAAGTCACAAGTTGGCCATTTCAGGTTTTCTATCCCCTGTTGTTAGGAGTTTCACCAAGGGACATTCTCGTAGACACCCATAGCCTCTTTAGTCCCAGTCTCTAGCTCATCCCAGAGATGCCACCCCCAAAAATTTCCATTCTCTGTATGAGCCCTCTCCCTACTCACACCTGATTCCTACCCCAATTCTCCTCCCCATACCCTCTTCTGCCCAGTTCCATCTCTCCATCCACCTCCTCCTATTGCTATTATTATTACTATTACTATTATCTGAGTGAGAATCATGCATCCTCCTTTAGGCTCTCCTTATTGTTTAGCTTCTTTGTGTCTATAGATTGTAGCATAATTATCTTGTGCTTTATAGCTAATATCAACTTATAAGTGAGTACATATACCATGCATGTCCTTTCGGGTCTGGGTTACCTCACTCAGGATGATATTTTCTCGTTCTATCCATTTGTCTGTCAATTTCATGATGTCTTTGCTTTTAAAAGCTGAGTACTATTCCACTGTCTTACTTATCAATTCTTTGCTTAAGGGACATCTAGCATTTTTTTTTTTAGTTTCTGGCTATGAATAAAACTGCTATGAACACATATGAGCAAGTGTCCTTCTGGTAGGGTAGAGCATCTTTTGGGTATATGCCCAAGAGTGGCATAGCATTGTCTTCAGGTAGAACTATTCCCAATTTTCTGAGAAACTGCCAAATTGATTCCCAAAGTAGTTGTACATGTTTTCAATCCAACCAGCAGTGGAGGAGTGCTCCCCTTGCTTCACATCCTCCCCAGCATGTTCTGTCTCTTGAATTTTTGATATTAGCTATTGTGACTGGTATAAGATAGAATCTCAGAGACATAGTGATTTATGTTTTCCTGATGACTAAGATGCTGAACATTTATATAAGTGCCTCTCAGCTGTTAGAGAAATCTCTGTTGAAAATTATATGTTTAATCTGTGCCCCATTTTTAATTGAGTTATTTGGTTTGTTTGTATGTAATTTCTTAAGTTACTTATATATTTTGTATATTCAGCCTTTGTTAGTCCTATTTGTCAGATGTGGGGTTGGTGAAGATCTTTTCCTGTTCTGTAGTCTGATGTTTTGTCCCATTGATGGTATCCTTTATACCATTATAGAAGCTTTTCAATTTCTTGAAGTCCTGTTTATATCTGTTGATCTTAGTACCTAAGCTATTGATGTACTGTTCAGGAAGGTGTCTCCTGTGCCAATGCATTCAAGGCTATTCCCAGATTTCTCTTCAATTATATATAGAGTATCTGGTTTTATGTTAAGGTCTTTGATCCACATGGCTTGGGTTTTGTACAGGGTGATGAACATGGATCTATTTTCATTCTTCTATATGCAGATATCCAATTAGACCAGCACCATTTGTTGGAGTTGCTTCATTTTTTCCATTGTATGGTTTTGCCTTCTTTGTTAAAACTCAAGTGTCCATAGGTGTATGGGTAGGAGAATATCAGTAGGTTCTCATTCATGGCATGGGTCTCAATTTGGGCCAATCATTGGCTAGTGATTCCCACAATTTATGTTCCATACACCTTGTAAGCAGAACAAATTGGGGGTCAAAGGTTTTGTGAGTGGGTTGATGTCCCCATCCTTCTATTGGAAGTCTTGCCTAGCTGTTTCAGGTTCCATATGCCCTATTTCTAGGAGTCTTATGCAGGGTTTATAGTGCTAAATGAAGAATTCTCAAAAGAACAATCTCTAATGGCCACGAAGCACTTGAAGAAATGTTGAACATCTTTAGTCACCAGGGAAATGCAAATCAAAAACTCTGAGATTCCAATCTAGCCACCCATCAGAATGGCTAAGATCAAAACCTCAAGCAACAAAGCAACAGTTCATGCAGGTGAGGATGTGGAGCAATGAGAACACTCCTCCATTGCTTATGGAAGTACAAACTTGTAGAATTGTGTTTCCACTTTCTGCTTCTTCGCTTGAGGTGTCCAGGTACTACTGGTGCACCAAGCAGGGAAGGGTAAAATAAAATCCAGAAGAGGTGGGTCAGCTAGATTCTGGTCAGTCAGTGAATGGGGGTGGGTGAGGCTTCTCTGAGGATTTTACTCTTTTAGACAATATTCAATGAAACAGCATATGTGCAAACACTTTATACAGAGGGGTGGGGTGGTGACCAAGGTCTATATATGAACTTTGCATAAAAAAATTTTCAGGGTGAATGTAAAAAACATTGGATAGAATTTAAAGTACTGTAAATACCTCATTTGTATGGAGATGCATCCCAGGAATCCCAGGTACTTGCTGGGGTAGATCTTATCAGGAAAGAGGAAGATAAATTTATAGAACTTCCGAGGGCTATGTTACCTCCCTTGGGTAGAGAGTATGGGGGAATCAGGCTCTTCAGATATGGTCAGAGAAGGGGAAGCCCTGCTGGTAAAGGGAGTCCTCCATTTTGTACAAAGCTCATAGTAGCTATCTGGGCATAGTAGACTTTGACCTTAAAGTTTCGCCACATACAACTCCTTTGAAACTCAATTTGGAGGTTTCTCAGAAAATTGAGACCAACTCAGGACCCAGTCTTACCACTCAGAGGCATATAACCAAAATATGATCCACCATACCAAAAGGAGACTTGCTCAACTGTGTTCATAGAAGGTTTATTCATTTTTTGATAAGGTTATTGGGATCTCTAGAGTCTAAAGTGGGGAACAGAGCTAAACAGAGAATTCTCAACTGAGGAAATTCAAATGGCTGAAAAGCACCTAAAGAAATGTTCAACTTCCTTACTCATCAGGGAAATGCAAATCAAAACAACCCTCAGATTCCACCTCACACCAGTCAGAATGGCTAAGATCAAAAACTCAGGTGACAGCAGATGTTGGCAAGGAAGTGGAGAAAGAAGAACACTACTCGATTGCTGGTGGGATTGCAAGCTGATACAACCTCTCTGGAAATCAGTTTGGCAGACTCTCAGAAAAATGAACATAATACTACCTGAGGACCCAGCTATTCCACCGCTGGGCAATACCCAGAAGATGCTCCAACATGTATTAAAGACACATGCTCCATTATGTTCACAGCAGCCATATTTATAATAGCCAGAAACTGGAAACAACCCAGATGTCCCTCAACAGAGGAATGGAGACAGAAAATGTGGTACATTTACACAATGGAATACTACTCAGCTATTAAAGGCAATGACTTCATGAAATTTGCAGGCAAATGGATGGAACTTGAAAATATCATCCCGAGCGAGGTAACTCAGTCACAAAAGAATGAACATGGTATGTACTCACTGATAAGTGGTTTTTAGCCCAAAAGTTTGGAATACCCAAGAGTCACTTCACAGCAACCACTGGGCTGAGCGTGAGGCTTGAGATGGAGGAGTTGGAGAAGGGACTGAAGGAGCTGAGGGAGTTTGCAGCCCCATGGAGGGAGCAACAGTGTCCACTGGACTGACCTCCCAATGCTCCCAGAGACTTGATCACCAACCAAAGAATACACATGAAGGGATCCATGGTAGTGGCCACATGTGGCAGAGGAGAATCCTGTTAGCCATCAGGGGGAAGAGAGGCCCTTGGGCCTGAGGGTGTTAGTTGCCCCAGTATAGGAGAATGTCAAGAAAGGAAGATGAGATGAGAGTGGCTGGGTGGGTGGAGGAATACCCCCATAGAGGCAGAGGGAGGGAATATGGAGGTTCCAAAGGGGAGGGCTGGAAAGGAGAAAACATTTGAAATGTAAATAAAGTATCAAAAATAAACTGGAAAAAAAAAGGAAGAAAACAATATTCAGGAAAAAAAAAGTTTTATTCATAATAGCCAGAAACTGGAAAAAATTTAGATGTCCCTTAATAGAAGATTGAATAAAGAAAATAGGGTACATTTACACAGTGGAATATTACTCAGCTATTAAAAACAATGACATCATGAAATTTGTAGACAAATGAATAGAACTAAAAAATATCATCTTGAGTGAGGTACCCAGACCCAGCAAGGAGGCTTGAATCTTACTTGGAAGGGGAAATAAAATAGACAACAGAGAGTGGATAAAGGGAGAGATCGAGGTGGGAGAAGGGTTGCAGAGGGAAAAAAGAGGGATCAAGTCTGGGAAGGTTGGAGGGAGAAAGAACTGAGAGAGAGAACTGGGACTGGTGGAAGAGTTAGATTTCTGGGACAAACTAGAAACCTAGGACAAAGGAAAAATCCCATGAACCTATAAGGGTGACAGTAGCTCAGGTTCCTATCAATGAGGGATATTTAACAAGAACACTTTCAAATAAGTATTGCGAATGAGAAATAACAGGTTCACATCAAGAACAATCTCATAATGACATGGCAAATGAATTTAAAGTAATTCATGAAAATAATAGCCAAGTTGCACGCTGAGCTCTACCTGTGAGCTCAATGTCAGCAAAATCAAGCCCAGTGTTGCTGAGGGGAGTAATTGGGACAGATTCACTCCTGGAGGATTAATTTAACTCCCAACAGATTGTGGCAGCCACCTTTCATTTCCACAGAAAGACTTGATCAGCAAGCAGATTTCAATTAGCGAAGTGTGGCCCTATTGACTTATTAGAGACACAAGGAGACACAGCAGAGAGATAACACATTGGATTACATCAGCATTAATCTTATGTCCATGACATCAGAAAAAATTCAAATCATTAGCTCTCTCCCTCAGGAATAAAACAAAGGAATTTTTTGCCTCCTACTACAATAAGTTTAATCTTCATACAAGGTGATATATTGCCAAATAAATTGAGAGTGAAGTTAAGACCCCCTTGTCTCTGAAGAGGTATGAAGTTCCAGGGGAGCCTTTGAGTAGATCCCTGTGTATTAGAGAACTCTCATTCAGATGTTAGTTCTGACTAAATATTCCTTTAAAAAGGAAGTTCAGGTAAATTGTTGAGATGTTCATCCAGCAATAAACAGTAAGAAAGACTGACCATTTGGTTGTGTAAACTAGGTGAAAAGAAGTCCATGCTAACAGTCTACTGAACTGATAGGAGAATGAAGACATGAGATATTAGAAGGGACCCTCTTCTCTCATCTAAGTAATTCTGCTTCTATTTTTCTCATCCTATTTTCCTGGTTACTGCATGATTTGCCTTCCTTGTCATGTTCTGCAGAGACCTAACATTATCTACATTTGTATGAAGAAACAAAACCTCATACAATTTTGCAGAGAGAACATTCTAGGACACATGTTCCAAATCCAAGATGTTAGACTGGGTCTCAATGTCATCCCAGGCCTTCAAGACCATCATCTAGATCCTAACCCTCCAGTTCCCAGATCAAAAACAGAAGCTCAAAGTCAATGGGAAAAAAACCAAACACATAGTTAAATAGTCAATCTATGAAGTAACACCAGGAAGGCTATGAGGGACAGAAAGAAGCCAAGAGCAGAAATGAACCAGAGCAAGATATAGGCCCTGCAGACTCACCTCAATGTCCTAATTTCTTTAATTTGACATGAGCTTATATTTTTCACCAGTTCCCAATAATCCCATAGTACTATGAGTACATCAAGAGACGAAACTCTTCACTAGCTCACAACCATCTCCAGAAACGCCCCTAAAGATTCACCCAAAGATATATACTACTAATATTCTAGGCCTTTCTGAAACAATAAAATTTACAATTAAATGTAATTTATGACCATAGTGCTGGTAAAAGAAAAACATGTGTGTTGGAGAGATGCATCAGTGATTAAGAGTGCCAGGTTGTCTTCCAGAAGATATGTAGTTCATTCCCAGCACCTGCATAGTGGCTCACAAAAGTCTGAATTCTAGTGCCTAGGGATCTGATGCCTTCTCCTGGCATCCACGACCAATGCATGTATATGATGTATAGATATTTATGTGGACAAAACTCCTATATGAGCAAATTTGTTTTAAATAAATATAATAGTAGATACCATGGTATGGTCACTGTTTTGTTTTGTTTTGTTTAAAAAAAAACATCATAATCCCTTGACAATCATGAGAGGAAGCTCTCAAGAGAGCAGATGGAAATTTCTGGTAGAAAGGGATAAAGCGCATAGTAGATCAGGATGGGTCAAACTGGTGCTGTGGAGAAGAAGGCAAGGTAGAAGAATGAACAGAACTGAAGTTCCTTTGGAAAAAATGTATCGAGACCTACAGCAGTAGAAGCATATATATATATATATATATATATATATATATATATATATATATATGCTTAAAAAGGTATAAATGAATTTATGCTGTAACAGAGCTACAATCCCTCACTAGACATCAAAACTTAACAAATAAAAATACAGTACAAGGAATGGGTCACTCTATATTGAACTGTTGGCCAAAAATACCTCAAACATCGTAGGCTATTGCCATTGCTATTGATTGCAATCTAGAACTCAATAGTAAGACTCTATTGCTGATAACACCACATACATGAATTATATTAAATAATGAATTCAATTTTGTTTGGACCTGGAACTTTCATCACTATTGCCTAGCTTTAATGGTCATAGAAGGTGATAGGTAACAATAGTGTGGTTGGCAGATGCCTTGATAGGAATAAAGGTTACATACGTACAAATAACATTAAACAAATAGTAGGTTATATTTAGAGATACATATGTATACATAAATATATGTGTGCAGTCAATAACAATTATTGAAAAAACAGAGCAAGCAGAGATATATGAGAAGGTCTCCAAGGAGACAAAGAGAAAGGAGAAATGATTCAAGTATATCTTACTCTCAAAAATAAGAAAAAATTAAAAACATTTACACATAAGAAACTGTAACTGAGACAAAGAAAGAAAAAGTATACAAGCAATTAAAACATTCAATTAAAAGGCTTTTTTCTCATTATTTTAAAGCATAACTGTGTAAAGAAAGAATAGCTACAAGTCTGGGGTGATTTCAGCTTATGCTTATGCGAAATGGGATCAAAGTCAAACAAATAGAGGAAATAATTAGGAATATTCTATTTAGGTGGTACCTACATGGCCCTAGAAATATTATTTGAAAGTAGACATAAATAACATAAGTATTTTTTTCAAACTTTGGAGATCATCTTGAATTTTTTTCAAAGGCAGAATATATATATATATATATAATTTTATTAAAGCCAGTAGTCTATGTAATCATACCAATGACTATTCAGATATGAAAAAGAAAAAGGTTATTTAACTATAAAACTATGTTTCCAATTCTTAAGTACAAATTACTAAGTTACAGGAATCCTTAAAGGACTGTATTCTATATGACTTAATTATATAACTTTTTCAGAAAAGCAAACTGTAAACAACCAAAAGAACAGCTGTTGCCACAGGCATGTTGGGTAGAAAAAACACAAGGGACATTTGTAGAAATGTGACTGTACTTTTTATGCCATTAGTTAAGTGTACATAGACTCCATGTATCGGTCAAAATCCACAGAACCTTAAGAACTTCATAGCACAGAGTGAGTATCTTCATATGCAAAACTGAATAATAATTTAAGAGACTGAAACAAACTGTAGCAAACACAGATAAGACAAAAGATTCTTACTTTATTAAATACATTCCCATTTTAGATAAATTCATAAAATAAATTGTAAACAAATGACTCACATATCACTTCCACATTCTACTTAGCAATACTGTTTCCTACATGGATGTGGGTTGGCAATTTTGCTGGTACTAGATATATATATATATATATATATATATATATATATATATATATATACTAGATATATGAAATGAATATGCTGAAATGAATGATGAAATAACATGATCTTAGAAGGAGGAGTATTATCTTATTATTGGGCTACAACATTTCAGAAAAACAAGGGAAGGAGATGAGAATCAGCCATAGTGACACACGGTAAAGAACTGTTTCATTAAAAAAAAATCATAAAGATAAAATCTACAATAAAGCATTGTATACAGTATGTTTCTGTTTCTTAATATTGAAGATATCAAGTGTTATTTGTAAATACATGTATAACAAATATTTCTACAACATACTTTAGAAGAGTGTACAACACATATAGGGCATCTTGTCTCTGATAAAGGGTAAAATAGAAAAAAGGAAATAGAGATTCTAAATAGAATTTCAACTATTTGTTTTCTTTTAAAGCTGAAGTCTGTGTAAAATTGTTAGTATTTGCTACAGTGAGGCAAAATTACCAAAATTATTATTATATTACACTATAACTTTTCTATACATTTAAAATTGCTATAATTAAAAGGAAATACACCCAATGGAGGAGTTAGAAAAGAGACTGAAGGAGCTGAAGGGGTTTGCACCTCCATAGAAAAAACAAAAATATCAAACAACCAGAGCTCCCAGGAACTAAGCCACCAACCAAGGAGTACACATACAGGGACCCATGGCTCTAGCCGAATATGTAGCAGAAGATGTCATTGTCAGAACTTCAAAGAAGACCTAATACCAATATTCTTCAAACTATTATACAAAATAGAAACAGAAGGAACACTACCCAGTTAATTCTATGAAGCCACAGTTACACTGATACCAAAACCACACAAAGACCCTACAAAGAAAGAGAGCTTCAGACCAATTTCTTAGGAATATCAATGAAAAAATACTCAATATAATTTTCACAAACAGAATCCAAGAATACATCAAAATGATCATTCACCACGATCAAGTAGGCTGCATCCCAGGGAAGCAGGGGTGGTTCAATACCCAGAAATCCATCAATGTAATCCACTACATAAACAAACTCAAAACACACACACACACACACGCACACACACACACATGATCATTTCATTAAATGCTGATAAAGTGTTTGACAAAATCAACATCCCTTCATGATAAAAGTCTTTGAAAAATCAGGAATTCAAGGACCATACCTAATCATATTAAAAGCAATATACAGCAAACCAGTAGCCAATATCAAACTAAATGGAGAGAAACTTGAAGCAATACCACTAAAATCAGGGACTAGACAAGGCTGCCTATCTATTCAATATAGTACTTGAAGTTCTAGGTAGAGCAATTAGACAACAAAAAGAGGTCAAAGGGATACAAATTGGAAAGGACGAAATCAAAATATCAATGTTTGCAGATGATATGGGTGTATACTTAAGTGACCCCAAAAACACAACCAGAGAACTCCTACAGCTGAAAAACAACTTCAGTAAAGTGGCCAGATATAAAATTAACTCAAACAAATCAGTAGCCTTCCTATACTCAAAGTATAAACAGTCTGAGAAAGAAACTAGGGAAAAAACACCCTTCACAATTGCCACAAACAATATAAAGTATCTTGGTGTGACTCTAACCAAACAAGTGAAAGATGTATATGACAAGAACTACAAGTCTCTGAAGAAAGAAATCAAAGCAGACCTAAGAAAGTGGAACTATCTCCAATTCTCATGGATTGGCAGGATTAATATAGTAAAAATGGCCATCTTGCCAAAAGCAATCTACAGATTCAATGTAATCTTCATCAAAATTCCAACTCAATTCTTCATAGACTTAGAAAGAATAATTCTCAAATTCATTTGGAATTAAAAAAAAAAAGCAAAATAGCAAAAACTATTCTCAACAATAATAGAACTTCTGGGAGAATCAGCATCCCTGACCTCAAGCTGTACTACAGAGCAATAGTGACACAAACTGCATGGAATTGGTACAGTGGCAGACAGGTAGATCAATGGAATAGAATTGAAGACCTAGAAATGAACCCACACAACTATGGTCACTTGATCTTTGACAAAGCAGCTAAAACCATCCAGTGTAAAAAAGATACCATTTTAAACAAATGATACTGGTTCAACTGACAGTCAACATGTAGAAGAATGCAAATTGATCCATTCTTATCTCCCTGTACAAAGTTGAAGTCCAAGTGGACCCATGTCATTGGCTGGCATCAATAGGCTGAGAAATGCTGGGCAGTGGTGGTGCATGCCTTTAATTCCAGCACTTGGGAGGCAGAGGCAGGTGGATTTCTGAGTTCGAGGCCAGCCTGGTCTACAGAGTGAGTTCCAGGACAGCCAGGGCTAAACAGAGAAACCCTGTCACAAAAACAACAACAACAACAACAACAACAAAGGCAGCGAAGCCCTTGGTTCTGTGAAGGCTCAATTCCCCAGTGTAGGGGAATGCCAGGAAGATGATTGGGAGTGGGTGAGTAAGTGGAAGAGCACCTTCATAGAAGGAGGGGGTGAGGGGATGGAATAGAGGGTTTCCAAAGGTGAGACCTGGAAAGGGAAAACATTTGAAATATAAATTAAGAAAATATCCAATAAAAATATATCTGTAAACAAAAAAGGAAATTATTTCAGTAATATATATTGATGGTGTGTATATGTAGATGGGGGTATATATAGAGAGAGATGGGAGTCTATATGCAATGGTGGCTTAGTGTTAATTGGCTAGGTGGGTATCAGAACTGGCTCTGCAACAATATTAACCTATCCACAGAAGTTGTAAGTAAAGAGAAGTAGAGGGTGGGTACTGGATATGGCATCATGCAGCTGAGTAGAACAAAACTTATCTACGGAGAGAAGGGGTAAAGTCAGTTTGGCATGAGAGGAGCTATGCACAAGGCTCATTTCAAATGTTCAATAAATGTTTTTAGGCCAAGGGGTACTGGCCAAGGATATTCTCCTTCTAAAAACACACTTTTCTTTTTATATACAGGCATTAAGAGCATACCAGTCCTACCTCAGATCCACTGACAGGTAAGCAAGGAAAGGGAAGAGATTGTCATGTTGTCCAATTGCAGATATTATGAGACCATGGATTCCAAGTGAATCCTATCCTGCACTTTAACAATACACTGGAGGAAAGAGCTCCTGTAACTCTAGTGATGGAACATAGCTCCCCTCTAACAGAAATCGATAGATTCTCTAGAGAGAAGCAGCAAATGACGTCCTTTTAGAACTTCATGACTGGCTTTGCTTCTACAGAGCAGTCTTGTTTAAAAAAAAAAAAAAATCATCAATTTACACCCAAAGCCTGCTTGTAGGGCTTGGGACACCGGCTATTAATTGTTAGGTGTCTTTTAAAACCCAGGCCAGGTCTATAAATTCCTACTGAGTTCTAGACCTGTTCTTGGCCCCAAGTTACCTCCATGCCGTGCTTAAGTTATCACCACATTTACCATGACAACTTGCAATAGTTTGGTTTTGTGTTCTTTTTTGTGAATCATGAAGGTAGAATCCTCTTGGATTCAGTAGGGCAAATATCTCAGCTGCTAAAGTATCTGCAGCACATCTGTGTGGACCAGAGTTTGACCCCCCCCAGAACCTGTATGTAAAAATCAAAAAGGCTGGGCATGTTGAGGTGCATATGCGATACCAGCCCTAGGGAGACACAGTCAGGTAGATCCTTGGACATGTCAAAACTACAAGTCCAAGGCCACTGGAAGACCCTGTCATAAAATCAAAGTGAGTATGACCTGAGGAATGATATCCAAGGCTGGCCTCTGGCCTCTGCATGCATGAACACACACTTGTGCATCTAAACACACAGGCACACATACCAATACACACAAACACACATACACACACACAAACACACACACACACACATACACACACACACACACACACACACCACGGGTATGGGATGCATATACACAAGCAGCCACACATAAACACTCAAGCGCCAACACATAAAAATAGAACTGTACTGAATGGGAGCTGTGACAGTTTATTCTTCCCCATTAATTTCACACAAGGAGCAAAATGGAAACATAGGTGGAAAAGAGCCCCTCTTCTCTGCCTCTCCTCTTTCTCTTTCTCCTTTCTCCTGCCCCCTCCTTCTCTCTCATCTCTTTCCCCTCCCCCTTCTCTCCCTTTCCCGTCAATCTCTCTCCCCCTTCTTCATCTCTCTATCCCTATCCTTGTCCACAACATTTCTTTCAACTTCCTGTTACATTCTAACCAAATGAAGGTAGAAAAGACAGCATGCAGCTTCCAGCTCACCACTGATAAGTATCCAGCCAGCTGACCACTATTTAGTGTCAGTCAAATAAGCCTCAGTTTTGAAACCAAATAGCTCATAATACAGTTCTGTTGGCAAAGATTTGTGTCTTTATCAGGGTATCTAATACTTGTAGTTACTCTTTAATATGGCCACAATTAACTGATTAACTGAAAAACTTATATCTCAAAAGTTTCAAGTAAGCACAAATACTTTTTCATCTATAACTTGTAAATGAATTATTTATTTCAAACATAAAACATTTTATTTGTAGAAAGTTCAGCCCAACCATTAAATAAATATGTATTTATTTATTTTTTATTTATTTATTAAATACTTAAGGGATATTTTGGAAATGGTGAGAAGTTGTCAATTTGGCCATAGGTATGACCACATATATGTGTAATTGTTACCTGTAATATTCATTGGCACAAGCCAGTGAATTTGGTTAATTAATTCATTAAATAACCAATACTCAGTATTTATTCACCATAACTATTTGAAAATGTACTAGCTTCTATGATAGTTTATTTAATTATATCATACTATGATTATTAATTTTTTTACCTTACATGTCTACTGAGGTGGGATCTCACAAAAACATCCCCCTTCAATGTTAACATGTCCATTGATATTGCCATTGTTCTAGCCTTGCTTATGCAGCTATTTGCAGAAGAGACTGTTTCATATCCTGAAATTCCTGCTCTTACAACTTTCTGCTCCTTTTTTGGCTCTATTTCTAGAACCATAGATAAAGGATCTGTGAAGTAGATTCAGACACATCTGTGGGGCTCATCTGCCCATGATCACTTGATCTTTGAATTGTATCCATTTATGCCTTTCTGTGGTGGTCACCATCTGCAATAAAGAGAAGTTTCTTTAATGAGAGGTAGTGATTTACTTCCTGTAAGTGTGAGGGTAAGATTTATGTAGTAAGAAAGTATCCGTAGTAGATTCTTTTCTGAGGCCTATGAGCTCATTAGTCCTAGGAAGCCAGATGGGTTCCCAGGACCAGGCATGATTTTCCTCCCCAAAGTAGGCCTTTAGTCCAGTTAAACAATGGTTGGTAACCACCAACATGTGAATGTCTCTTACTGTGCCATTAGGCATAGCTTGCCTTGCTGGAAACAGTCAGTATTCGTAGATGTTGCAGCTGGGTAGGACTATTAACTGCATCCTTCCCTTGGCAGCTGGGATAGTATTTTCTGGAACCATGCAAGTTAGATTGCAGGAAAGAGGCTGCCATGTCAGATCCACTCTAATTATCCAAGTCCTGGATCTTAAAGCATCTTCAGCAACAGAGACCAACTAATGGCTGTTGGGAGAAGAAAAATTACCCTTCATTGGGGATGAACTCCCTTACTGACCATCCAGGGTGAGGGATCAACCATGAGACTGCATATACAAAACCAACAAAACAGACTAAATGGCTCTGTGAGTGTGCATATACATACATACATGTGTATAAATAACAAAGAAAAAGCTATCAGCTTGAGAATGGGAGTGCAGGGAAGGGGTTAGAGGGAGGGTAACTGGGAGGAGCTACAGAGAGAAAAATGGAGGAGGAAAATGATATCATTCTATGTTAAATAAAAATATATTTGCAAAATATCTACTGGTTCTCAAATCTCCAAAACTCTGGACACATTTCTGACTCAAACTGACCAAATGTTATGAACAGACATATGCATACACAGCGAACTGGACTTCAATCATCAGCCCTAACTCACAGGTGACATGGACACCCTTTCTGGCCACATTTGAATCATGAATTATGCAGATTTAATTGGCTTTCTTATTACTTTGACCTTTGCATAATCACTTAGGTAGCAAAGCAGAGAATAATCAGCAGATGTTTTCTAAACATTCTATTTGAAACAGACTATGACTTTCTTTAAATAGTGGTGAGAAGTAGATTAGTGACATGCTCTTCAACTCAGCCTGAAAAGGTCCATGTGGGCTCCTGGAATCCCATCCTTTGCAGGGGACTGAGGAAGTAATTTCCTCAGTGACATAGCCAATGGTGAGCCCTTTATGCTCCAGTGAATGGCTTCATACCCAGGCCCATGCTGATGACTCTACTGATTACCAAGAGCAACAGCATCAAAGATTTTAGAAAAAATTACCTGGGCGGACATTTGATTATAGTATATATTTTCAGTATAAGCATTTCACTCTGCTGGGTACATTAATCATCTTTTCAGGGAAATGTGTCTGTTTTATTGCAGGTGAGTTTTTTTTTTTTTTTTCTCCACATCTACACATGTACTTTATTTGACAACTTTTTTTTCTGATTTCTTAATCGGTGTCAACCTAATATCAGTCACTGACTACTTCTTGAGCTGAACTGGTTACCTTCCTTTGATAAATTTTGAGGAACCAGGTCCCAGGTATCTTCCGGTAAAAGAGTCACACTGACAGATTAAAATGATCACGCATTAGAGCTGGTAGTTGCTTTTGGATATTACACAAACACACACACACACACACACACACACACATACTCACATCTCCATCTCTGCCAGATGACAAGGCAGAGAGCCAAAGATGGAGAGGGCCATGCTTGAGTTCACATTACAAAATGTTTTCTGTAGCTTCTCCTGTAGAGACCTGAATTATCTGTCTTCTGTGCTTACACATTGATCTGAAAGCAGGTAGTTGCCAAATCCCCACTTAACTCAAGCACAGAACTAAATAATTAAAATATACCCCAAAGTCCTATATAATAGTGAGATACTTCCTAATACGTTCTACAGACAGTGTTTCATAGTGCTGATCCTACCAGATATTTGTAATAACTAGAAGGGACTGCCTCATGCACATATTCATGACACAAACACATCAAGCTTTGCATAAGAACATATATGAATAATAAATGAGACAATGATTTGTAATACCACGGTAATAAAGAACCTGATTCCTCTGGAAGGTTAACTGACATTGAGTTTTCCCTTTACAAGGCAGCCACAAATTCATGACAGTGACTGATAAGTATTTGATTGTTACTTAATCTACTTCTTTCTTTGAAACTCAGGCTGACTTCAAATTCAAAGCAATCCTCCTACCTCAACTGTGCTCAGTTTCTTATTAGTACTTGTGATATGGTTTTGGAAGCTGAATCATCAAATATAGTTTTACCCCTAGAGTGTAAACCATCATACCATATTTAACAAGCTACACTCTGAAAAGTTAGAACAAGTAATCTTTAAGGTGATTTATTCACTAATCCCCTTTAGCAGTTTGTTGCTTTTCTGCAACCTGTCTGAGAAACAGTAACACCAGCTCTTCCTACAGCTGGATTCCCTATTGAGACAGCAGGCTGTTTATAGGTAAGCCCCATTTCACTTGACATCTTCACTGTATTGTCATATATAGGTGTAGGCTTCGGCTTAGGCTTAGGCTTAGGGGTTGGGCTTAGGCTGTTTATATCTTTGCCTAAAAACAGGAAGAAGAAGAAGAAGAAGAAGAAGAAGAAGAAGAAGAAGAAGAAGAAGAAGAAGAAGAAGAAGAAGA
>JADRCH010000060.1:1915619-1943657 GCA_019843965.1 Rhynchomys soricoides
GAAGAAGAAGAAGAAGAAGAAGAAGAAGAAGAAGAAGAAGAAGAAGAGGAAGACAATGCAAGGGGAAGGGGGGACACAGTGTCCTCCCCCATTTTATCCTACCAAAAAGAAGCCTGAAAAACAGCCGGTAGATTAATTGCTACAAATATATGTGGTCCCGTCTTTCTCTCCCCAACTGAATCTCCTCCTCCTCTTCCTATTCCTCCTCTTCTTCCTCCTCCTTTCCCTCTCTCTCTCTCCTAATTTCCTTCCATCCTCTTCCTCCTTTATCTCTCTTCCTTCTTTGCTTCTTCCTCCTCCTCTTACCTTTTATCCTCCCTTGATGGAGTCACTCAGTTGGTCACTGAATTTTACCTGGTAGACTAATTCAAGCCCGAGTTCATAGACAGACTTGGCCATGGGTGAAATATGAGTTTCCCGGAGCCCAAAGCACATGGTCATACCAAAATATAACCCCAGTGATCTTATGTACTCCAGGCTTATTTTCACTCACATCAGTGAGTGAGTATCAGTCCTGAGTCCTCATTTTCAGTTATGGTACTTACCCCAGTAATTAGAGCAACTTTTCTTTTTGCTGTTAAAAAAAGACATGAAGAGCATCTCCATGGTCATCAGAATATGAGGGCATGGGAACACAAAGCAAACATTGTAGTTATTAGCTCATCAAGGGGAACAGCTTTAGCCCCATTCTCTATGTTGACCCTTGATTTTTGAACCATTATGTCCTGGCTGTGGGGTAAAGATTACTATGTTGGATACTTGTTGCAATGGCTACCCCTCATATTGGCAGGATTTGGACTCACTTAGGTACATTCTTACATTCTTTTGGTATGTTAGTGAAGGTGGTTCCAGAGAGCTTTAACTGAGAAGGGAAGACCCAGCATGAATGTAGATGGAACCAAACTGTAGGCTGGGATCCTTTAGTGAATGAAAAGAGGAAAGTACTGCTAATGTGCCCTGATCACTTCCATCTGGCCTTTCCAGATGTGCAATTGTGTAGCTGCCACGATTGTCTATCATACTTCTGTCATGCCTCTGTCATGTCTTTGTTGAAATGGACTGTACCCTCTTAAATCATGACCTAAAATAGATTATTGTTCCCTCAAATTGTTTTCCATTGGTCATTTTGTCACATCAATGAGCAAAGAAACTAGTACAGAAATTTAGTACCAAGACTTGGAGCCATTGCTCTGAACATATGACCATGTGCCTTTGGAGCTGTTGTGTGGAGAGAATTTGGAATAGTTCAGACATGTAGAATATAGCAGCCCTTGAGTGCTAGAAGCAGAGTTTAATTGATCATTCTGGTGAAAGTTGGGGAAATCAAAATGCTGAGAAAAATTAAGACAGTGGAGACCTGGCTTGTATGGTTTCACAAGACTCTATCAGGACTTCAGTTGTAGGACACTCATGTTATGTCAAGCCTAAGTCATGAAAAGTTAAGTTTAAAAGCAATGGACCAAGTCATTTAGCAGAGGTATTTTCAATACTGTATAATGGATATTACTCACAGCCTCTACTGAGACTTAGAATAAGAATGAAAACTTGCTTTCTGTGATATCTCCGGGCACTGAATACTACTCAGCTATTAAAAACAATGACTTCATGAAATTTGCAGGCAAATGGATGGAACTTGAAAATATCATCCTGTGTGAGGTAACTCAGTCACAAAAGAATGAACACGGTTTGTACTCACTGATAAGTGGTTATTAGCCCAAAAGTTGGAAATACACAAGAGTCATTTCACAGCAACTGTAGGACTGAGTGTGAGGTCCCAGATGGAGGACTTGGAGAAGGGACTGAAAGAGCTGAGGGAGTTTGCAGCCCCAGGGAGGGAGCAACAGTGGCAACTGGCCTTACAGGTCAATGCTCCTGGAGACTGGATCACCAACCAAAGAATATACATGGAGGAACCCATGGTGCTGGCCACATATGCGGCAGAGGAGGGTCTTGTTAGACATCAGGGGGAGCAAAGGCCCTTGGGACTGAGGGTGTTAGATCCCCCAGTATAGCAGAATGCCAAGGAGGGAAGATGAGAGCAGGTAGATGGGGGGGGGGATACCCCCATAGTGGCAGGGGGAGGGGGAGGGAATGGGGAGGTTCCAAAGGGAAGATCTGGAAAAGGGGAAACATTTGAAATGTAAATAAAGTATGAAAGGGAAAAAAAAGAATGAAAACTTGCAGCTTACACTACAACAATCAGAAATATGCCGGAGGGCAGGACCTCACTAAACAAAGGAACCATTGGTAGCAACAAAAATGCATTTGAAAAGAAAGAGTCTGAATTGGGAACTTTGCTGATGAATGTTGTACCTTGCTCAAGAACAGCTACCACGGCTACATCTACAAAACGACTTCTGCACCTAAGGCTTACAGAACAGTATGGAAGAGAGGGCAGAAAGACTGTAAGAGCCAGAAGATTGGGGAGTTTGCTGTGAGATTGTGTCTCCTAGTATTATCAGAAGCTACACCCATAAAGTCTCACCAATAGAGATAAACAAGGACAAGAATAAACAGGCTAAAGTGGTTGGGGAAGACAGGAAGGCTTCAATCCTACACAAAGAATTATAGGCAAGTTAAGAAGGCTGAGATCTGGATAAATTGTCTACCCCAGGGAAGAACACAAAAGCTGGTTTTCCTCTACCAAATGGTTAGCCCTGAAAATACACACATATAACAATATATGGACTAAGACAGTTATATTCATGTATTTAGGAATATATATAGTACATATATATTATACACACAAATATATATGCAGAGACACAGACACATACACAAACACACACACACACACACACACACACACATATATATATATATATATATATATATATATATATATATATATATATATAATCACAGTGATCATTTACAAAAGAGGCCATAAATCTGAAAGAGAGCAAAGAGGACTCTTTGAGAGGGTTTGAATGGAAGAAAAAGGATGAATGTTGATATTATATCTAATTTCAAAAAAATAAAAGAAGTAATATTTTTAAACTTCCTGAGGAAGTCTTTTCATAGATATGGCCAACAAAGTATCAAGAGCCCCCACAACCATGGTAGAAGCAAACCAGACTGGATTTTCAGCTGACAGCAATAACATTTGCATGATGCTTGTTTTAAGGCATAAAATTACAGAAGTACCATCTGCACCAAGATTCCCAGGTTTCAAAATGACGCCAAGGCTATACAACATGTGGACGAGTCAAATTCTTTGAAAGGAACCTCATGGAGGGCATTCTATAAAGCTGTGAAAGTGAAGTCTACACTTCACTGAAGACCTCAGTGTTCTTCCAATATGGCACCAAGGTGATGAGACATCGTCCGAGGAAAGCCAATCACAAAGAAAGGCTACATGTTTTAAACTCATAGAAATCCGAGGGGTGATACTATTTAAGCCATTAAAGCCCAGCCACAGTCATTTCAAGTCTTACATGCTGAACACAGACTTGCAAGTTTGATGTTTAGCACTGCTTGGTTTCAGTGTCACTTTGGCACCATTGTGCCAAAACCGTGCTCTCACCGTGCTCTAGATGCTCTCTTTTGGAATTAGAATGTTTATTCTGTGACATTTTATATTGGAAATATGTAAATTTTATTCCTGACATGCAGTTAAGAATCACATGGAGAGACCCATGGTGCTGGCCACAAATGCAGCAGAGGAGGGTCTTGTTATCTGTCAGGTGGAGGAGAGGCCCTTGGGCCTGAGGGTGTTAGATCCCCTAGTATAGGAGAATGACAAGGAGGAAAGACGAGAGTGGGTGAGTGGGTGGGAGGGTGGGTTGGAGAATATCCCCATAGTAGCAGGGGGAAGGCAGAGGGAATGGGGAGGTTCCAAAGGGGAGATCTGAAACATTTGAAATGTAAATAAAATATGAAAATAAAATAAATAAATAAATAAAAAAGAATGTATCTTTAAACTCAGAGGAGACTCTTGACTTTTGAATTGTGCAGATAATGTTGTAGAATTTTTGACTCTTTCAAATTGATGGCGTGTGTTGTGTGTTCTGTATTGAGATCACTGTAAGCCTTTGAGGACCATGGGTGGGGTAGGAAGTTGGTTTTTTTTTTTTTTTTTTTGTGGGTTTTTTTGTTGTTGTTGTTTCGTTTTGTTTTATTTTATATTTACTTTATTTACATTTCAACTGTTTTCCCCTTTCCAGGTCTTCCCTTCAGAAACCCCCTATCCTATCCCCCATCCCCCTGCCTCTATGAGGGTGCTCCCCCACCCACATGCCCAGTCCTGTCTTCCCTTGCTAGCTTTCCCCTCCACTGGGGCATCTAACACTCTCAGGCTCAAGGGCCTCTCCTCCCACTAATATCCAACAAGGCCATCCTCTGCCACATGTGGCCAGCACCATGGGTCCCTCCATGTGTATTCTTTGGTTGGTGGTCCATTCTCTAGGAGCTCCAGGGGTGTGCCCAGTTGACAATGTTACTCCCTCCATGGGGCTGCAAACCCCTTCAGCTCCTTCAGTGCCTTCTTCAACTCCTCCAACCCGGACCCCATGCTCAGTCCAACTGTTGGCTGCGAGCATTCACTTCTGTATTTGTCAGGCTCTGCCTGAGTCTCTCTGGAGACAGCTTATCATGCTTCCATCAGCAAGCACTTCCCAGCATCCACAATAATGTCTGCGTTTGCTGACTATATATGGGATATATCCCCAGGTTTTCTGACTATATATGGGATGTATCTCCCAGGTGGGGCAGTCTCTGGATGGTCTTTCCTTCAGTTTCTGCTCCATACTTTGTCTCCATATTTTGGTCTTCCTTCTTCTTAGGCTTCAAACAATCTGTGAATTGAATCTTGGGTATTCTGAACTTTTGGGCTAATATCCACTTATCAGTGAGTACATACCAAGTTTATTCTTTTTTGAGTGAGTTACCTCACTCAGAATGATATTTTCAAGTTCCATCCATTTGCCTGCAAATTTCATAAAGTCATTGGTTTTAATAGCTGTGTAGTATTCCATTGTGTAAATATACCACATTTTCTGTGTCCATTCCTCTGTTGAGGGACATCTGGTTTGGTTTTTTTTCAGCTTCTGGCTATTATAAATATGGTGGCTATGAACATAGTGGAGCATGTGTCCTAATTACATGTTGGAATGTCTTCTGGGTATATGCACAGGAGTGGTAAAGCTGGGTCCTCAGGTAGTACTATGTCCAATTTTCTGAGGATCTGCAAAACTGATTTTAAAGTGATTTCTTTGTGGGGCAAACTGACAGAGGGTGAACCTGCGGTGTCTATTCTTAATTTACACCATATCTAAATTTAAAATCACTTACGACACACATGTTTATATGTCTGGGGGATGTCCTAGAAAGGTTTGACTGAAGAATAGAGATCTATCCTGATATGGATGGTATTTTCTCATAGTCTTGAGTCTAGACTAAATGAAAATGTAAAAGGAATGCTAACATACCCTGATATCTGCTTTCTGATTTTCTAAGATATGAGGAGTACTCCTTGTAAGTGAATTACCATGTGCTCTATCTTACTTGCCTTGTCATGATGAATTAAACTATCCTGAACCATAAGTCCAAATATTTTCTGTCTCTTAAGTTCCTGTTTATCAAGTATTTAGTAATGGCAAGAAAAAGGGTATCTTTTGAAAAAAACGTTGCCTTAGACCTATGAAATATTGCATCCTAACTGGTGCCATAACTGAGTCTTCAGAAAAGTGACTCAAATACTCTCACACCCTACACAAAAAATCACAAGCAAGTAAGGAGGGCTGAGATCCAGATAAATGGTCTTCCTCAGGGAAGAACAAAAAACAGTTATTTATCCAGTACCAAACAGCTAGCCCTGAAAACTCACACATGTAACAATATACAAACTAAGAATGTGTGTGTGTGTGTGTGTAAGATAAATTTTTCAAACATGCCATGAATTTGAAAGAGAGCAAGGAGGGATATATGGGAGACATATGAGTACTCTAGTACTCTAGTATACTAGCTGCTTCAGGATATCAAGAAACACAATAAAGTTGGCAGATACTAGCACCATGAGCCCTTTGCCACAGTTCTTTAACTATGAAGTGGGTTCCTTGATCAGAATCAATGCAGTGTGAAATTCCATTGCAAACAGATAAATCATTCCACAATCCCACTGATAATAATTTGGAAAAATGCACTATGAATAAAGAAAGCAAGTTTATAGCTATAGTATATGTCTATCTCAATAAGAAGAAAATAGTTCCCCTTCCACAGTAAAGCAGTCCAAGGCAATCAAACTGTCATAAGCCAGTTTGCCCATAGAAAATTATGCCTTCTTACAGACTGAGCTTCTTCTGGTACTAAGAGACTGGGCATTCAGAATTGGCCATAAGGAGGTCATCGTTGGGTAGTTCATACCTCTTCCTGAGAGCTCTTAATCACCATCTGTCAATAATAATACTTTCTAACTTTATGGCCATCTAGCTAAACCATTGGCTCAATAACTATCTATCTGGCCACTTAACCTTTTAACCAAGTTAAACCACCAAGCTGACCACTAAGGCAATTTACTGTCATCATACTTGTCAGGGATGTTCCAGATGTCCACTTGTCCATATTATCATAAAGAACTATTTGTAAGACTTAGACTTCTCTTTATCAGTTAATTCTAGGGAATATCCAAGAGACCAGGGTTCAGGACTAGGAAAGAAAAGGCAACATAACCTGCATAGATATCATGTCTACTGGATCTTGTTCTTCATTTAACTTACTTGTGTTTTCAAGGCTTGATTGTGCCCTATCATGTCTACTGTATTTCTGTCTCATGAGAGCTGTAGCTGTGTGTTCCAAGCTTTACAGTTTGGTGGAATAGATATTTCTCAATTCATGGTAGATAGCTCCAATTGTACAGTAACTTGGTGGCATATGGCCAAGTATTCAGACTTTACTAATGCTAAGAACTGTTTCCCAAAATTTTATTTAATATGGATGATTGCAAGACTTTGCTCCAAAATACTAAGGACATGAAAGTCTCCTCAAGGAACATAAGAAAGGCTCCAAATAGCATCCCTATCTGGCACTGAATACTCAAAGACTATTGAAAATAGATCAAATATAAAGTCCAAATATAAAGTCATCTTATACAGCAACCAGGGCTTTCTATTTTATTGGGCTCCACTCAACATATAAGAAAAAGATTAAAACAGTTGAAATCAAAATAGCCAAAAGCTACAAAAATCCAGTGTCCAATATACAGTGGCTTTGATAATTACAGAGTAATTACGACAATGAACTCTTTATAACAACAAAGGAGGGTATTGGCTGTAAGCAAGATCACCTTGAATCTCACAGGGAAAACAAAGGATGAGTGAAAAAAAAATTAACCACAAAATACTACACATTGTATAATTCAATTATATGAAATCCAAAACCTAAAACAAACTGTGGTTATTGAGAAGTCAGAGTTCCTGTTACTTGATTCATAGGGGTAGATGTTGATGGTATAGAATTAGGAAAGAACAGAAGGCATCCCTCTGGGATACCTAAAATAGTCTATATGTAATATAGAATATGGAATGTAAATATCTAAAAATCTATTGATTGCACAGTGAGAATTTGTTACTATCTGTACCTCAGTGAGCATTTTGTTTTAATGATAATCATCCTTTTCCTCCCACCAGCTGGAAGTTGGAGCAATTATATATACAGTGGTGTTTATAGTCTGCTGCTCTTTCCCTTAGCAACCACCCACTATTGGTTATCCAAACTTTTTTTCATAAGGGAGTTTCTACTAGAAATGTGTATATCCTGACCACAACAGAAAATTGCAAAATAAAAATAAATTTAAATACAATTTAAGAAAAACATTTAACAAAGAATCGTTTTCATTATACATGCAAATTCAGGGCAGATGTGTTCAGCAAAATAACCCAAGCCTACCCACCACTACAATAAAAGCAAAACTTAGTAGGCAGTTCTGAAGCACTGTAATGACTTCCCCTAGGTTCCTCTCCAAAGTAGCAATAGGAACACAGACATACAAAAGTTATTCCTCTTTTAGTACATGTGACTGAAAGTCTCAGTGCTAGGTGACTAGGAAATCTGAATGACCCTTGAATACTCAGCTTTCAAGTCTTTGAACAATCCTTTTATTTTTCTTCATGTTTTTTTTCTTGATACTTTATTTACATTTCAAATGTTTCCCCCTTTCCAGATCTTCCCTTTGGAACCTCCCTAATCCCTCCCCCTCCCTCTGCCTCTATGGGGGTATTCCCCCACCCACCCACTCTCTTCGCTCCTTGGCATTCTCCTATATTGGGGCATCTAACACCTCAGGCCCAAGGGCCTTTCCTCCCCCTAATGACTAACAAGACCCTCCTCTGCCACATATGTGGCCAGCACCATTGGTCCCTCCATGTGTATTCTTTGGTTGGTGATCCAGTCTCTGGGAGCATTGAAGTGTTAGGCCAGTTGCCACTGTTACTCCCTCCCTGGGGTTGCAAACTTCCTCAGCTCCTTCAGTCCTGAAAGGATTTCTATTCACTCTCATGGCCATCTATCTATCTATTTGTCTTTCCCCACACCTGATCCTAAAACTCCATTCCCTCCCCATCCCTGTTCCCTCCTAGATCCCTCCCTCAATCTGACTCTTATGACTATTTCACTCCCCCTTCTAAGTGAGATTCAAGATTTCTTGCTTGGGCCTTTCTTCTTGTTTAGCTTCTCTGGGTCTGTGGAGTATAACATGGTACCCGTATTTTATGAGTAATATCCACTTATTAGTAAGTACATACCATGCATCTCCTTTGAGGACTGGGTTATCTCACTCAGGATAATATTCTCAAGTTCCATTCATTCGCCTACAAAATTCATGATGTCTTTTTTTTTTTTTTTAAATAATAGCTGAATATCATTCCATTGTGTAAATGTACCACATTTTCTCTATCCATTCTTCAGTTGAGATCTACCTAGCTTATTTGAAGTCTTTGAATCTGTTGCTATGAACATAGTTGAGCAAGTGATATTGTGGGATTTTGGAGCATCTTTTAGGTACATACCCATGAGTGGTATAGTTGGATCTTGAAGTAGAACTCATCCCAGTTTTCTGAGAAATTGCCAAAATGATTTCCAAAGGAGTTATATAAATTTGTATCCCCTACCACCAATGAGGTAGTGTTCCCCTTGCTCCACATCCTTGCCAACATGTGTTACCTCTTGAGGCTTTGATCTTAGGCATTCTTATGAAAATCTGCAACTGACAAGGGTGAGGAGGTGGTGGGGAGCATCTCCTAGGATAAGGGAGGCACCCAAGAATCAATGGGGGTGACCTTAGCTGTGACTCCCTACATTGGGGATAAGGAACCTGAAGAGTCAGGCAGGAACAACAGTGGAACTACAGAGAAACTAACCTACCCACAAAACTCTCAACCCAAAATTTATCCTGTATACAAGAAATGCAGGCACAGGGTAGGGAGCAGAGACTGAAGGAACAGCCAACCAATAATCAGCCCAACTTGAGACCCATCCCATGGGCAAGTACTGATCCCTAGCACTATTAATGATATTCTGTTATGCTTGCAGACAGGAGCATATCATCCTTTGAGAGGATCTACCCAGCACCTGACTCAGACAGATACAGACACCCATAGCCACGCAGAGCTGGAGGACTCATAAGGAAGAATAAGAGGAAGGATCATGGACTCCTAAGGGGTTAGAAATTCCACAGGAAGACCAAAAGAATCAACTAACCTGGACGCTTTGGGCTTTCAGATTCTGAATGACCAACCAAAGAACATACACAGATTGGGCCTAGGCCTCCCGACATATATGTAGCAGATGTGCAGCTTAGTCTTCATGTGGGTCCTGAACAACTGGAGTGGGGGCTATCCCAAAAACTATAGCCTGTGAGATATGTTCTTCTATCTGGGCTATCTCGCCTGGCATCAGTGGGAGAGGAAGTGCTTAACCTCACAGAGACTTGAAGTGCCAGGGTGGGGGAATACCCAGAAAGGCCCCACCTGCTCACAGAAGAAGGAAAGGGAAAAGGGGGAAGGATTTTGGGAGGGGTTACAAGGAGGGGAGCAGTGAGCAAGATGTAAAGTGGATAAGTAAAAAAAAATTTTAATTAAGTTGACAAAAAGAAAACATAATGTTCATTTAAAAATGAGTATGTGTAGGTATATGGGCTAGGGGTTGGGTAGGGATCGTAGGTGGAAAATTATCCATAAGATCAGTAGAATTTTCAAGTAAAACTCATAGTTATCAAGTAACCCCTCTCCAAAGTTTCAAAAATATTTAGTTGATAATTCCAGCTAAAGTTTACATTATTTTACCATCAGACTTGGTCATGTGCCTCATCTATTTGATCAGGTTGGATTTACCATATCTTATTTCTAGACTAAAATATCTGGGAAGGCATCATGACTTGCCTAGGTAAGTCATAGTAAGTTTTTACACTAATAAAAATCATGATTTCCTTTTGTAATTTTTCTGAATGAAAACAAAAGTTTTTACTTACTCTAACACCAAGCTACTGCAAGTGATGACTTCTGATCAATACAGTCTTGAATGTTGGTGACAGGGATCTCAGTAGTATCCCAGAATTCAGTCCCATTTTCGGTCCTTGACTACCCATTCAAGTAACTATGATAATCCATCTCTGTTCAGTCAATAGTCTGTTCTTTGATTTATTTAATTTTTTAATACTGAGCATGGAAGCTGATATGTCTGCCTTCTAGGGTAAGTGTCTTGTGGAGCTATATTCCCTAGCTCCTTCATCCCATATCTTCAAAGCTGTCTGCTCTGACCATGGAATGGGAGGAATTACTTCCCAGTACTCCTTTATGCTCTCAGACTCTACCAACAAGCCCTTCTAAACATCTTCTTACACAGACCCTCTCCAAGCATCTTGCAAATATTAAGGGAAAAATGCTATTATTGGAAGTCTAACATAGAAGCAATCCCTGTATTAACTAAAGATTGATAGCATTACCAGCTTTTATCACTTCCCTGGTAGGGCTTTCCTGGTATACTGTACCAGGCTACTAACCCAGAGAAATCTGAGGTGTCTGACAGGCTCTACTGTCTCACAACATTTTTGTTATTGGGAATTCATCTTCTGGGACCAGCCACAGGAGAGACTCATTAACTCCTGCATTTGTAGATGGCTACTCATGATGGACACTCATGAGTGCCTTTTCTTTCTAAGTGAGGAACACATACTATACTGAAGCCTGATCACAGTTGTCAAGTGCCTCATTTACAAGATGGGATGACCCTGGTGATGTGGGTGCACTGTGATGTTCACAAACCTTTTAAGAAACATAAACAATATAAGTAGAAGTTAGAGACTCAGGAAATTAGTCTAGGGAGGAGAAAGACGGGCCACTTAGGATAGAAACTTCTGTTTTCTCAGAAATGTTAGGGTAAGGGCTCTTTTTTAATTGGTTGTTTTATTTATTTACATTTCAAATGTTATCCCCCTTCCCAATTTTCCCTCTGCAAATCCCCTATCCTATTCCCCTTCCCCCATCCTTCTGTAAGAGTGCTCCCCTACCCACCCACTCCCACCTCACCACCCTAGCATTCCTCTACTCTAGGGCATTGAGCCTTCACAGAACCAAGGATCTCCCCTTCCATTGATGCCAGATAAGGCAATCCTCTGCTTCATATGCAGCTGGAGCCATGGGTCCCTCCATGTGTATTCTTTGGTTGGTGGTTTAGTCCTTGGAAGCTCTGTGGGGTCTGGGTTGGTTGATGTTGTTCTTTCTGTGGGGTTGCAAACCCCTTCAGCTCCTTCAGTCATTCCTCTAACTCCTCCATTTTGGTCCCTGTGCTTAGTCCAATGGTTGGCTTCAAGCATCTGCATCTGTATTTGTCAGGTTCTGGCAGAGTCTCTCAGGAGACACCTATATCAGGCTCTGGTCAACAAGTACTTCTTGGCATCAGCAATAGTGTCTGCGTTTGGTGTTTGCATATGGGATGGATCCCTAGGTGAGGCAGTCTCTGGATGGCCTTTCCTTCAGTCTCTGCTCTACCCTTTGTCCCTGTATTTCCTTTAGACAGGAGCAATTCTGGGTTAATTATCATACAAAAAATGTGTCTTTGATGGGTGGGGTGGGGAACAAGTAGGTGGGTCTCCATTCCATGACTCACCTAAGACATGTCCATGCTCTTTCCTCAGGTCCTTCTGCATGGTAAAATATTTTCATGGGTAGGTGAAGTCAGTTCAAGGGAAGGCTTATATGATTTGTGTCTAACTCATATATCCAAATATATACCCTTATTAGCAATTAAGTTAATTATTTTTTTAAGGAATTCGCTGTGTGCATACAACACAAATGATTCAAGTATACATTAAATTTACTTGTGCTGATAGAACATGTGTTACTGGGTTATTCACCTCATCATAGCAGACTGTAGTGTCTGGAGGGTCAACATATTGCATATAGTTGATGAGTCTTTAGATAGCTTTTAGTTTTCACTACTGCAGACTGCATTATTAGGACTATGCTGATGTTTCTATGTGGGTTTATGAAAATTTTCCTAGGGCATTTATCTCAAAGAGGAATTACTGCACATAGGCAAATTTGTTTTAATTGTTACTAAGTATTGCCAGAGTAGTTTTTTGTCCTTTCCTTAGCTTTTACCAAGCCCACAGGCAAGGGGAGATAATCAATAATTCTTCCTTCCTCTACCTGAGATAATCTTTCATCTGTTCCTTTCTGTGTCATAAATGCTTAATCATTTTCTGAAGCTCATCTAAGTTCTTCTCTTCTGAAAACTTCCCGAGGCCTCCATAAGCAGTGATCACCCCTCATTTGCACTTTCATGCATGACTGTCTTCCGTGAGGCTGAGCAACTGCTGAATCTTAAAATGCCAGCTTTGCCTACATAGCTGCAAAAGTTTTGTGAAGATGTAACTGCAGAACAAAAACTTAAAAACCAATTTTTAAAAGTTAAACTTAAATTTTTAAGACCCAGCATCAGTAGAGGAGGAGCTATGGAGATCCCAACACTAAGTGATGAGCTACTGGAAGCTGTTTACTTTATGGAACAGTAAATTCTCTTTCTTATGGCTGTAGTCACTTGTATGTTGTCAATTTTTCAGTAGATGACCCATGTGCATATGATCAGCACTAATTGTACCCAATAAGACAGATAGATAGATAGATAGATAGATAGATAGATAGATAGATAGATAGATAGACAGACAAATAGATAAGCAATGAAAGAGGAATATAAACTTGTAAGGCAGATGAATTGGGAGTCTTATAGAAAGCTGGGGAGCTCCTGGAAAAAGTGGGAGTAGGGAGACAGTGAGTGGGTATGATCAAGATGCATTGTATGCATATTCAAGACTTCCAAAGATTACATTAAAAACAATAGTTTAAAATAAACTGTAGTGATATTAGACTCTTTAATCAATTTCAATTCACCATCAATAACAACCTTAGAACTACCATTGATATATCTGCACCTCTTTTATCAAAAAAATTCCAGTTGTTTACAGAAATTGGAGTTTGAAAACTATTTTAGTGGCTGTAACATCTACAAACATATCAACATAACCCATATTAGCCACCACCATGGTATTTGCTTCACCAGAGAAGACATATATTTCAGACTATTAAAATAATAAAAATCCACATCTAAAGATATGTTTGTAAGAATTTTAAACCTAATAGGAACTTAAAGATGATGTAAACAAAATATACATTCATATGTGAAAAATTGTCCTTTGATATGTTGTTTCATCTGATGTCAAAAAGCCAATTAGATTAATAAAGTTCAAATTTATTAGAACCTGTTTTCTTTAATTTGGGTACATGCATAAGACAATGGACAATTTCATGTCTCTATGGGTAAATATTAACCAGGAAAAACCAAATAAGGTCACTTTAATTAAAATATTTTACTTATGGGTTCAGTCTAAAATTGTTGTCATATTAGTTATGTCAAGGATGACATTGAAGACATTATGATCACTAAAGTTTTCAGGAAACACAGTAGGGGAAATGGTGACATTTGTGTAAAGTGGAAATTTTGGTTTCTTTGGAGATTAGGTTGTATCATGTGATGTTCTTTTGGAAACTGACTTATGAGAGGATGTTTTTTGCTAAAGAAGACATGTGGGAGAACGTTTTGTTGAGAACAGACATGTGGTGGTTTTCTAGAAGCTTCCTGGTAAAAGAGCATATGATGTTTTGCTAGAGTGGATGCTTCAGAGAATACATGATATTTGGAATGGGTATAAATATAACCCAGAGTAGATGATGCTGTGTCGCATTGGTTCACCACTCTTTGCTGGTCCTCATTAGGCTTTGCTGAGACTGGTCACTTCGTAGAGAGAAATGCACCAAAGAACTTCTGGTGGTGTTTACAGTACCTTCTTGCTGCTTTTATGGGATTAGGCTGATTGATAGGGCCTTGTAGTTTCTCTGGCTCAAACTACCACTGCTGATTCATGGATGGTGTTTGCCAGTGGATGAATCAAGCTACTGCTGTTGATTCATGTGAACTGAACTGTTGATATCCTAAAATTGTAGATTGGATTCACCTGAAAGAACTATTGCTAAACATGTCCACATCCTCTGTTGCCTTTCCTTTCCACTATCTCTGGTGGGTGGTGGGCTGGAAGGGTGGTTAAAGAATTCAAGTGCCCTTATTAAAGTAGGTTTTTAAAAATATAAGCCTACATTTGTGGGTGTGATAGAGTGTCTACTTGGGAGTCTTAACTGGCACATTAAGATAAAATAGATGATAAATTCTAGGATTTAGTACTATCCTACCTGTAAAAGTGTCTGAGTAAGTCTGAGAATCTCAGAAATATAGAAGCCACAGAGATGAAAACAGGTACCAAAAGAATAGAGATTAGAAAGAATTTTCTGAAAATTATTTATTTAGAAGAGGCTAGACTGCACTATCAGGCTTCCCTCACCCACTTATATTTTATCTTAAGCTTAAAAAGAGTCCCTCTGCCTCAAACTAATTTGAAAGATTGAGGATTCCTGGATTAGGAAATTGTGCTTAGAGAGTAACATAGGTGTGAAAACTATGAATGGGATAACTAGGCAAAATTGTCTGATATGACAGGTTATGGTGAGGAACAAGAAGTATCTGCACCCCTTTCTCTATGAATTGCAACTTTCTAATACGAAGTTTCATTAGAAAAATCAAATATTCAGTTAGGGTCCTAGCAAAAGGATCTTCTATCAGAGAGTCAAAGGATCTATATACCATATGTTGTATAAAGTTCCAGAAATATAAGTTAAGTCTTGGTCAGGAAAATAACAAACAAAAGTGTAGACAAGTCCATGGAGTCATGATTAGAGAGATCTAGCCATGGATGCTGAAACATGTCGAGGAAATGTCCACCGGAAAGAGTGAGCTAACTCCGTTAGTCAAGTTCAAGTAACAAGCTGACAATAAACCAAAAACCAATGTTCTCACTTCTGAATTTAATCATAAAAACTTAAGATCAAATAGAAGAGAGGGAATAAAGAGGGAGCATGGGAGGAAGTATGGGTTTATCATTACATTCTTCTAAACATCTAAGTTACCCAATTTAGTGAGCAGGATGAGAAGAGAGGTCTTATTGTTGAATGAAAGACTAGAATTTTAACATATATTTACACATGTTGAATTGTATACTCACAGGATACTTTGAGTTATACATTTTTAAAAGATAAAATGAGCAGATGGTTGTTTATAGGTAATCATGTCTAGATTACAATCGGCCAACATTTTCCAGAAGTGGCCTGGACAACTGATCTCAGAAGTCAAATAATATCATTACATCTGACGTTTAAAATTAAGCTATGGTTTTATTGAATTCCATGAATCATGTTCTTTTCCTATACTAATTACAAATTTTACTATTATATTCACTTTGTATGATATTCCCTATCTAATCATGGTCCTGAAAGTTGATTGTGTAGTATACTCATTTTTAGGGATGGTACAGAGAAGTTAAAATTGTTAACCTAACTAAATATATGATTCTATGAATAACTTAAACTTTCTTTTCAAAATAAATATATAAACAATCATCTGTATACCTCTAAAAGCTATTTGCCTACTTTTATAATCTGGTATCATATAGCAAATAAATGAATAAAAGCATGAAATAAAATAAATAGCATAAAGTTTTATTGGTGTACTCTAATCAGTAAGTTTGAACATCAAGTTCAAAAGAGAATATACATCATCTTTAGGCAAGTTTTTAGAGGGCACATAGGTCTTCACTGGAGTCATTTGAAAATTTGTCAGAGAGAAATTACATTCATAACACATCAACATTTCTTAAAACTACTTAAAGAAATATTATTTATGTAGTTATTTATTTAACTTATTTATTTAGTTTATGTGTATGAGTGTTTTGCCTGTATGCGATGTATGTATACAATGTATGTAGTACAGCATGCGTAGTGCCCATTGAAATCAGAAGGAGTCATATCCACAGAATTCTAATTACAGATACTTTTGAGTTACCATGTAGGTGCTGGGAATTGAACCTGAGTTTTCTGCAAGAGTAGCCAGTGCTCTAAACCGCTGAGCTATCACTCAAGCACCTTAAAACTTTTTCTCCATTTTTCTTCTGACCTTATTATCTAGTTGCATGCAAGATTTTCTTTGCTAATTCTTAAACTCAGAGAAACTCTGAATATGTGCCAATTTTCTCCAAATTCCCTAGTCTGTCAGATATAGGACTTTCCCTTAAGGCCCTTCACTCCTTATAATCACAATAAAGCAACCATTCCCTGCATCTTGGTTCTATTTACCCTTGCCTCCACAACCTTGAGCAAAGTATTGAGACCTTGATTAGTTAGTTAGTATCTCTATCATGTAAGAATACACATAAGCTTATAGAATGGATATCTTCATGTACACTTGAGTCACAGAAAGCATTCAAACAAGAACAGTGCTATCAAGCCTTGAACCAGGAAATAAACTTGGATGTTCATATTATGTATACATCCCTGTTGTGCGTATTCTCCCATTCTGAATGCTAAGAATTTGGAATCTACATGTTCTCAGTCACATTCTCTTCTACCTTGGAAATGTTGTTCCTGAAGTAAAGAGCCATACTGAAGTCCTAAGAAACCAATAATCAGTGGCTCTTTCTAATTGAGCACTTCTCTTTGCTTAGATTTTAGAAGAAGCATGAAAATGATTTACTGATTTAGGAACTGGGTGGAGTGGACCACAGAAAGACAAATCAAAAACATCTGGAATGAACTATTTGAGAGAGAAACAGGGAGGAAAAAAAAAGTAGAGCTTTCAAATGAAACGAAGTACAGATGATTTGGCCAAATTCAAGCCAAGCCAAACACTCACATTAAACATTGCACTTGGGTCTGGTTCAATAGCAGGAGCCGGCAAGGGGGAGCCTCAGCCAACACTGCATCAGAGGCACATTGTGGAGGGAGGAAATGAGTTTAGTCAAGCCAGCTGTGACTTCAAAGGGGCGGCTCTCCCAGAGAACAGTGGGAAAGGGTTCCCCCTTCAGTGAAGACTGCAAAATTCATCCAAAGACAATCCGAAGGGAACTGACTCTGGGAAGAGGCAAATTGCATTCCATTCACAGGAAAGAATATTTTCCTTCCATGAAGTGGTGGTGACTATCTAAAGAGAGAGGAAAAGGATGAGGAAGAGGTGACAAGGAGAGTTCTCTGATGCACATTCCAGGACTCATAAAACTGGTGTGTCTGTGTTTGCTTTTCAGCAACGATAGGCATGTTTTTGTATGAGTCATGCTTCCAGTCATGTGAAAGGTGACAACACAGAATTATTCTTCTGAAAGATTCCCATGCTTTCTTTCCCCCTTTGAACTTCTGGAAAAGCTATATTTTTTTCAGTGCTTTTCCTCAGTGAAATTTTATCAAAGAGCCCATGGTGTAAGTGGCTTAGGCGGGAGTAAAACAGAGAGAAACAAGAAGAAGCTAGACACATAAACAAAGGTTTACGGTATTGAACCGGAAGCCCCTGTTAGAGCAGTGATTCCCAGGGAGTGGTCATCTAAGAAGTGTCAGCAGAGACAAGAACAGCACTGGGGTAGGCAAACTTGCAGACTCCAGCCTCAATGCACTGAATGAGAAAGTGTGGTTGGTTTATTGAGCTCTCCCATTGATTCTGATAAGTGTTAAACCTGGGAAACCACTTTTATAAAATAGAAACAGAGGCTTCTGAAGCGGACAGCCAGTACAACTGAGCCAAAATGGAGATCTTCTGCCATATACAAATCATCTGGTCATCTCCAGAATTCTATAGGTGGCTCTCTGTCAATTCACAACCATGAGCCTTGGCTTTCTAAGTAAACTGTAGAGATTCAAGGGTAAGGGATAATTTATTCTATGCATCCCCCCCCCCCTTCTCCTTATATCTCAGTGGTTCTCAACCTGTAGGTTGCAACCCCAAAGACCATTAGAAAACATGGATCTATATTACCATTCATAACAGTAGCAAAATTACAGTTGTGAAGTAGCAATAAAAATAATTTTATGTTTAGGGATCACGATAACATGAGGAACTTTATTTAAGGGTCACAGCATTAGGAAGTTTGAGAACCCACTGCTCTAGCTAGTTTCAGGCCCAGTTCTTGGATGATGCAGCTTATAGAACTTACTTTGAGTCACTAATTCTGAAAGTTTAGACTCAGCTGGAAATCTTGGCAAACATGTATTTGCAAAACTTTCCAACTCTTGAATATTCGAGAAGAATAGTGGTTATCTCCTTGAAGCACTCACTGGATGATTGGATCTCCACTGTGGCATCCTTATCAAGGGTTTTCTCTTAGTATGCTTGGGCACCTCTGCTGCTGAAGATTGCATTATCTCAGGCTGCAGTTTGCTTCCTTTTAGACAGCTCCTTTTAGAAAGCACTTCCTTCTTCTGGGCTGAGCGTTGCCATCATTTCTATTCCATTTGTTAGTTATAATTTTATCCCTTGGGAACTCATAGCAAAGATACTTACATATTAATGTGACATTTTTCAAGTATTTGAAGTTAATAATTATGTAGCATATGACATCGGTTAAACTTACAGTCTCTGGAAGCAGACGCCCTACATTCAAATTCTTGTTCTGCCACTTAGTAGTATGTGACCTCAAGAGAGTTATTTACTTGCTCTTTACTCCTTGGTCTATATTAAAAGATATAATAATACCATTACATCAAAGGGCTTTTATAAGGATTGCAGGAATTAATGTATGTATATAAGCCTGGGATACTGTAAGTACTCTAAATGTTTTAGCTATTATTAATCATCATCATTACCATAAAGATCTTGTCAATTCTCTGACCTCAGCCACATTTCTAATTCTATATTCATTCACTCTGAGACTTGAATCATTACATATGTTTCAGTGAGATTTGCTAATATTCATTCTACCCTTTCCATAAATATGGGTGGTCAGTTGGGACCACATGAATTGTCCTGTACACTGTAATTTAAAAGGGAATATCGTATATTCCCTCTAGACTTGACATTAAAATCTTCTCCACTATTTGAGTCTATCAACTACCTGCAGACAGAGAAGGGAAAAAAGAGATGGCAAGAAGTTATCAAGAAGTAGTAGGGACACAGGTTGGAATAATCAAAACTCCAGAGTTAATACATGAAGGGAAACTACCTTAAAAAATCAACAAATTTGTGTATTCCCATTGGCTAGTGTGAACAAGAAATTTCATTTACTCTGTGAAACCACTGAAATTTTACAGCCTAGGATGATTAATATGATGGCTTCCAAAGTTGTGTTTCTTGCTCATCTTGTGCTTCTGAACTCTAGAACTCTGTTTTTCTGTTTAATTCAGTCTTTCTAAATAAGACCTGTAGTATGGGAAAAGGTAAACTAAGGGCTTCTGGAATTAGAGGCTCTATATCACCATTTCACTCCCACTAGAGACTAAATAAACTATCCTAAACTCTAATGCTTATTAATAAATTAAATATATAGATGTCTATAAAATATAAAAGTCATTGGTAAATAGTAAATATCTAAAAACTGTCAGGTAGAATCATAATTATGACCACCATACCCTAAATGTGCTCTTTCTCAGGCTAATACATACTGCTATTATTCAATAATTGTTAAATTTGAAACTGCCGATCTAATCTTCAATCATGTTTTGGCCATTTTTTCACACTGAATGAGCCATTGATAAGTGATAAATTGTGTTCCCTAAGCATTTCTCAGACCCACCCACTGGTCTCTGTCCTCTTTTGTTATATCTTGTGCTCTTATACCCAGATATCCATAAATATCTCTGACTCCACTACAGTTACCATCTCAAGTCTGTACACATGCTCTTGGCATTTATACAACTATAAGGAATCTTTTTAAAGTTCGGCCTCATCTTGTTAATTCAAAGTCTTAAGTACATTGATTCCTCCACTGCCTTTTTATATGACCATATATCTGACCCATCACTTCAGCCTTCCCTCAGACCTCATTCCATTACTTCATCTCTAGGATTCAGCCACATTGGACTTCTGTTTTTCTCAGGAAGGTACCACTGAATATTTCATCTTTGAGCTTTGGGTATGTTTTCCATTTAAACCAACCCTTCTCCCCATCCTAGATTACCTAATTAATTCCTGGCCATCTTCTATATTTCAGTAAAGTTGGATATTATCCATAAAGATAAAAACATAACACCTAATTATTCCTCACTGGATTCAATGAACTTGCCACTATTTCTGTTTGACAGAAGCCCTTGTACATATGACCCTCTGTTTAGAGTACTGGCTTTCATGAAGAAGGAACTTATCAAGTATGTTTTTTAATGTAAAAGAGAGTCTGTTTGGGTGGCTTAGTATGTTATATATCTCACTAGAAATGCTATGGAGTTGGATTTGGAATTGAAGGAGAAGAAGGAGGAAGAGGCAGGAGAGGAGAAAGAGGAGGAGGGGGAGGAGAAGAAGGAGAAGGAAAATCCTTCAGTAAGTTCATCATGTACCCCTTATTAAATTTACTTACAAATTTAGAAAACTTAGCACCTAGACCATAGAATCACAAATCTGACTAAATAGACATAAAAGTATAAGTTTTCAGATTACATCATAACTATTTCTGTAACAAAATTACTCTAAGACCACCACTGATGTATTTGTGTTGTCAGAAATCAACATGACTCTGTAAACTATATTATGATAGTTCATGTACATTCTGAACATCAAAAATCTCCTCCCTTCCATGGGTCCATATATGTGATACCAGATCAAAAAAAAGAAGGAAGTGTCATTATAAGCCAATTGGAGTTTAGTATTAAAACAAGAAACTTAGAAATTTTGACCAAGTACATAACTGGATAATGAGGAATGAATGAATGTAGTGTGATTCTCAGAGAAGGATGAGCTGTGAAGTATACTAAGCCTGAGAAGGGGCCTTCAGATGATTGTAGCTCCACAGCCAGCTAAGCCCTAAATATATGCAGTGTGAACTATCTCTCTATAACATTTTTTCTTTAAAATAAAAAGAGCAAGTCACGGCTCATCTGATTGATCAGTATCCCAGAACCAACTGAGTTCTGAAGAAGCTATGAATTTTCTTTGAAAGGTATGGCTACTTCCATATCTCAAATTGAAAATAGTTAAGATTATGACTCTTAGTGTAGAACTTTTTATTCATTCTTAAGACACTGTCTTATACCTTTAAAAAACATGGCATATGGATACATGGATGATGCCAAGAAGAAAATAAATTATACTAATGCTAAGTTCTGCTAAGTTATAAAGATCACCAAGTTAGTTGAGGGTGTTCTTTATCAGGCTTAAAGTAACAACTGTTAGTAACAACTGTTTGGTAGTAACAACTGTTCTCTGCTTGGAAAGACTTTACCTCATTTGCCTTAAATGTTGGGGGGGGGAGAAGTGGTGAAAATTTGGTTGTTTCTTTTGCTTTCAAAGAATAAAAATTAAAATGTAAATAGATATAACACAATATGATCTGTGTCTCAGAGTAACTTTATATCTATCCCCAAAGAATATGGTTTTCCTTCAACTTGTTTGGAGACATAACCAAAAGTTTTGCTGCTTTCCCTGGTTCTAATAAAATTCTGGGATGGGTTTTGGGTTACATTCATTCCAAAAGAACCCCTTGTCAATCCTAGAGTGGCCTTTGTTGTCCATAACCAGTTGCAGTGAATTTGGGGTTAAAGGTCTCTGGTTACATCCACCAGAGAAATCAGATTCAGCTACACAAGGAACATATTATTAAGTAAAATTCAGCATTTGTTTCCATAGACAGAAGGCAACCAACACCCTTGCATTTATTCTCCAAGGCTGCCATTGATGATTCTGTAACCTATTCCCTCTTATAATAAAGGCAGTAAGATTTCCTAGCAACACTGACCTGAACAGATAACAAAGTAGTATGCAGCAAAGCAGTCAAATGTAGTACTGGGAATGTTTTTTCTCAAAGGAAAGATGTCTATTGAGCAAGTTTAAAAATAAAGACAGTAATACCCTGCAAGTAGTTGTCCCATTTTAATAGTCCATGCCAGTGGCTTACTATTACCATTACTCACTCCATGTTTGAATAATGCAACTTTTAGATCACTATATTTATCAAGGGAAGGAAATACAGTCTGCTTGAAAAAGCACTTTGATAGCTCTCCCCTGTGTTTTTGCTTTCTCAAGTGCACTCTTCCTCCCTCCCTCCCTCCCTCATTCCTTCACTCCCTCTCCCTCCTTATGCTATACTTCACCAAGTTTTACTAATTGCTAAACAGTCTTCTCTGGCTTAAAGCTTAAGAATTTGAAGAATCAAAGCTTGCACTGCACTGATATACTTGGACCATATCATATCCCTATACCTTCATTATCCAAGCCAAGCATTTTGGTGGTCATGAATTTTATGTCTCTATAGGCACATACCAGAGTATGCCCAAGAATATATATATATATATATATATATCATACAAATCATATCATATATATTGTATAAAAATATAAGAAGATACATTTTAGAAAAGACTAGACCTAGATTTT
Source organism: Rhynchomys soricoides (assembly GCA_019843965.1). Classification (NCBI taxonomy): domain Eukaryota; kingdom Metazoa; phylum Chordata; class Mammalia; order Rodentia; family Muridae; genus Rhynchomys; species Rhynchomys soricoides. The sequence continues at coordinate 1,938,555 of JADRCH010000060.1, forward strand.
TACTCCTCAAATACTGTTTTTACCAATACAATGAGTTGAGAAAAGTTCTGAGTCTCAGTTTCCCTACCTGAAAAAGGGGCGAATATTTGTTCATATTACTTTAAAACTCAAATAAAATACTGTGAGTTGTGTGGGTGAATAATACATTTCTGGGGGAAAGTACTACCTTGGAATCATGACAATTTAGAATGTCCACGCACTGAAAGGTCACAGCATCTGTCATTTCCTCAAAGGGTCTTGTAGTTGTGCTTTTTTGGAGGAAAGAAAGCACTTTTCTGAGCAGGCTACATTCACCTCCCATTTCCTGTCTAGCATCTTTCTGGAAAGTACAGTCAAGTGGGACAATAAGTGCAAGGTTTGAAAGAAACCCAAGTTATTTTGAAAATCTAATTTTCAGGTCTATTCCCCTGGGTGAGCCGTTACATTCATTTAATCCAATGTTTTATGAAAACACACAAAGCTGGAGCTCTGCTTTCCTGCTCCAGTTGGCTTGCAAGATTCCCTACACCACAATGGCTCTGAGTGTAAATATGAACTGCCTGAAACAACCCAAATGCCCAATCACTGCAGAAGTACATCATTGAATGGGCCCTTGTATACCTGTAAATGGTTGTGAAAATCCTTTTCAAGTATGAAAAAGCACCAGTGTTATAATCTTAAATACTAAAGCAGAGTTCAAAATTATGTAGTGTGTATTGACTGTTTATAAGCATGCTTTGTTGATCACAAAGAACTCGAGACTGAATAAGCAAAACAAGCTGCCTCTTTCTTTTGGCCATTGCTTTATGTGTGCAAAGGATTCTGGGAGGCAGGCTATTTACTCTCCTAGGTCATCATACATGTTACAACTAGAGTTATTCTAAACATGATAAAACTCTGCCTTTGTTAAAACTTCACCTAATTGAAAATCAGTAGAAAATATATTGATACAGCAAAGCTGTGAACATCCTTGCTTGGCAAAGCCTACCTTGATATTCTCAGAACACTCATGTTATCCTACAGTTGGGGAAAATCATCCCACACAAAGCCTGTTGTATCAAATAGTCTTTAATATTTGATGTAATTTACTGAACATCTGTATCCAAAACACCTCTGGCAATATAATGTTCTGTAGAGAACCAGGTGTTTTCCCATATGGTCATGTGGCTACTGGGAGTTGTGGCTTACTGTAGCTAACAAGCATGAAGAGAATCACTACACAAGGCCAGCCTAGGAAAAACATCATCAAAAAAGTCCAAAACTAAAATGTCAACTGACTGGACATCACTTCACATCATAAGGCAGAGATGTTTCTATCCAAACCATAGTAAATTGTGTGTGTGTGTGTGTGTGTGTGTGTGTGTGTGTGTGTTCTTGTCACCTTCAGGCATTACCACAATACCATTTCAATAATTAAAATATCCAGTCTAGCAATTAAATACACGTTCAGTGATATGACACCATCATCAAATAACGAAACATAATTTTTTTTCCAAGCCAATTCAAGTACATACCTCACTTCCTACATGTTTGCCATGGCGAAGAGATCATGACTGATGGCTTTTTCTAGACTTTCTGTGCCCCTTCATCTTTCTCTCCCTAGTAGCTGCCTTGGGATCCATCAGCACTGAGGAAAGTCAAAGAGGAGAGAGATAAGGAACAGTGTTAGGCTCAGAAAATGTCTGGTGTTCGTATTCTCTTCGGTAGCAGACTCAGCACAAATGAGCTCTCACGAAACGTCCATTGATTCCTCAGGAGTTCCTCATGAGGCCTGTCCCAGAGTCTCAGCTACTGACTCATCTCTTGCCTACATTGTTCCCTCACAACCTCATTTCCTGAACCTCTGATGGACTGCTATTGTATCAAGTCACCTGACACCTTTGAGAATTTCTCTTAACCAAAGACACTTTCAAAGTAGTCCAGACCTAACTCCCTATACTTTCAAATTTCCTTCCACTCCTCAAATATAACTCTGCTGATATTTCTTGTATGCTGAAAGCTACTGTTCTTTGAAGGTCCTTCAGTAGCCATATGCCAGAACTTAGTGTTCCTTGTGTCCTGAATTTTGAGTGTTTCTCTGCAACCTTGTCCCACTCAGCTTGGTAAAGGGGATAAACTCTAGCCTCTGCATGCTTAACTCTCACCCTAACACTAACCCTAACCCTAGCTGAATTTTGAGTGATTCTTGCATGCCAGGCCTTAGTGAAAGCTGATGGTACATAACCATAGTCCTACATTTGAGTATCATTCTAAGTGATTCCACTTCAGCCCATTTGTATGCTTAGTAAGACTCTCTAGTAATTTTTCACTTACAGTTACCTAGATTCATATTACTTTGGCAAAATGTTTGAAAATTCTGTAATTAATTTAAAAATACAGCATAAATTCTGGATTGGAAATAAATTCTAATAATTTACTAAAACTGGTTTCTTTCCCACAAGTGTGACATAATGAATATGTTTAATATGTTTCTATTTTTCCCTATCTTTAGATAAATTAATATTGTTATCTCAAAATGGATCTTGACTGTGTAATGATTCAAATAAATACCTGAATTGTACTTACATTTGCTTCTGCTCCTGTCTAAAAAAAATGCAGGGACAAAGAGTGGAGCAGAGACCGAAGGAAATGCCATCCAGAGACTGTCCTACCTGGGGATCTATTCCATATGCAGCCACTAAATCTAGTCACTATTGCTGATGCCAAGAAGTGCTTGCTGACAGGAGCCTGATACAGCTGTTGTCTTAGGGTTTCTATTCCTGCACAAACATCATGGCCAAGAAGCAAGTTGGGGAGGAAAGGGTTTATTGAGATTACTCTTCCATGTTGCTGGTCATCACTAAAGGAAGTCAGGACTGAAATTCAAGCAAGTCAGGAAGCAGGAGCTGATGCAGAGGCCATGGAGGGAATGTCCCTTACTGGCTTGCTTGTTTCTCCTGGCTTGCTCAGCCTGCTTTCTTATAGAACCCAAGACTACCAGCCCACAAATGATACCACCCACAAGGGACCCTCAGCCCTTGATCACTAATTGAAAAAATGCCTTACACCTCTATCTCATAGAGGCATTTTCTCAACTGAAGCTCCTTTCTCTGTGATAACTCCAACTTGTGTCAAGTTGACACACAAAACTAGCCAGTAGAACTGATCTCTTGAGAGGTTATGCCAAAGCCTCATCGATACAGATGCAGATACTTTCAGGCAACCATTTGACTGAGCACGGGACCCCAATGGAGGAGTTAGGGAAAGGACTGAAGGAGCTGAAGGGGTTTGTAACCCCATAGGAAGAACAACAATATCAACCAACCAGCCCTGCCCCCTCAGAGCTCCCAGGGACTAAACCACCAACCAAGGAGTACACATGGAGTGACCCAGGGCTCCAGCTGCATATGTAGCAGAGGATGGCTTTATCTGGCATCAATGGAAGGAGAGGCCCTTGGTCTTGTGAAGGTTTAATGCCCCAGCATAGGGGAATGTTAGGGCAGTGAGGTGGGAGTGGGTGGGTGGGTGGGTGGGTGGGGGTTTGTGGAGGGGAAACCAGGAGGTGGATAACATTTGAAATGTAAATAAATAAAATAAACAATAAAAATTTTAAAACCATATCTACACAGTCAGTCCTCTTCCTCAGTCCTCCATTTTTACAGCAGTTTCTCAGAAGTAAAATGTTAGAGTCTTCACAATCTTGCATTTAGATCAGAATCAAAGTATGTTCAGAATCTGCTCAATAAATCTCCAACTGTATCACTCTGGCATCCTTGGGAAAGATGGAACTATTTATCTCTGATGATGTCACCTGGAATGCTGCTTGTTTCTGCCAGGTTTTTGTTGTTGTTGTTGTTGTTGTTGTTGTTGTTGTTTGGTTTTTGGTTTTTTTCCATCTGACAGACTAGAGAGTGCACCATTAAGATTAATGAAAGCCACCAGCCACAGGACTAAGAAGGGAACTGTTCAAAAGGAAAACTACCCAAACTTTGCTCTCTCCTTGTACAGCCTAAATAGGAAAATAAATTCATTTTCTCTTTAATAACAGACACACTGTTTGCTGAAACAACTATGAAGGTATTGTCTAAACTGAGAAGCAATAGAGCCTTGGCTGTACACCCAATGAGTTCAACTTCTGTAAGGTCCAGGTCCAAAGAAATGAATTTCTGCCAACATAGACTTGTGAGAGCTAATGTTGTCAGCGTGCTAGAAGGGAAACCTTGTGTTCAACTCTGCTGCCAACTTTTCAGCTGTCATCTTCATCAGCAAAGGGCAAGAAGCACTCATACTTGGGCACTGTAAGAGTCCAACTAGTCTGTAAGCATAATAAGGATCATACTAATAAATAGTAAACCTTCACTGAACACTGATCATGAGCCTCCGCTGCTGAGAACAGTCTGTGTTTGGTATGCCACTTAATCTTTGCTGGGGCAATGAAGCCAGTGCAACCATAAGGAGCACTGGGTGTCAAAAATGAGCTCTAAGAGGTTAAATACCTTCCCTACTATCACGCAGCTTACAAGTGTTAGAATTGGTCTTTGCACTAAAGACTTCCTAAGCCTATAGCCTAAATCCCGGTTACCACTCATTCTGCCCATCTCCAAAGCCTACTCTTTCAGCACAAACTCTGGTCCCTTAATATCTGCTTCAGAGTATCTCTCTGTGTGGAGAGGGTTTGGGGTGGCCTCTTTTCCCCATCACTCCTGTGCTTCTTTTCTTTGATCCTACCAATTTCAGTTCTATTCTAAGTATTGACAAACCCAGATTTGCCTGCCTCCTAAGGTCAGGGAAAGGTGGCATTCTCAGAGTGGGATGGCAATAGGCTGGCCTTACCAGTTTACTCACACCATTAGTGATAATTATTTGCTCTTGCTTATTAGTTAAGTTATAAAAGGTTCATTCCTTTCTCTGCCAAACAAACTATCCACGCTTCCCGTGTAAATACAACTTCCTTCCAGCATCCCTCTTTGTACCATATATGCCCACAAAATGCCTAATATGCAATGAACAGAAGGCCAAATATAGCCTTCTGCCTAGCACTGAATGATCACAGGCTACAAATCTTGGGGTTTTTTTGTAATATATTGAGGGTGGAAAGTAGATAGATAGATAGATAGATAGATAGATAGATAGATAGATAGATAG
>JADRCH010000060.1:1943667-2032948 GCA_019843965.1 Rhynchomys soricoides
TAGATAGATAGATAGATAGATAGATAGATAGATAGATAGATAGATAGACAGATATGCAGTGCAAATTACAGTGGATATGAATAATGTTTTATTGGTAAAAAGCCATCATTTGTTAAGATATTGACTGTGGTAAATTTGTACTGTAATGATAGAATTTAATTATTTCAATGAAAATAAGAATCTCATTATCTAAAATATTTTTTATTTGGCTTTCTTTACAAAAAGTATTTGTTGATAATCCTTGCATTATAGTATGTATTATTCATGGTCCTTTAGAGTCACAGAATTTAAAGGTAGTCTCTATAGAGTAAGGGAATTTGTTAATGACTTACAATCTGTAGTCCAGCTCCGCAACAATGGTCAACAGTAGCTGTGAATGAAAGTCCAAGGATCTAGCAGTTGCTCAGTCCCATAAGGCATGCAGGCAAAGAAGAGTGAACCTCTCTTCTTCCAATATCCTTATGTAGGTCTTCAGCAGAAGGTGTGGCCCAGGTTAAATGTGAATACCACCATGCCTAGCTGTCTTTAAATTCAGAGATCTCCTGGCCTCAGTCTCCTGGGATTAAAGGTGTGTACTACTTTGCCTTGGCCTAAGCTTTTCATGGCCACTGTGCCTCAAGATCTTCATGCCAAGATCCAGGTCAGAAACTTGTGTCTTCCATCCTCAAGATCTGGATCACAGGTCTACATTCTAATTCTGGATTGTACTTAACTCCAGATATAGTGAAGCTGACAAACTGGAATAGCCACTACACAGTACTATCATGTAATGTCTCAGAGGACTGAGTATCCATGTTACTGATTTTGGTACCTTCCACACCCAAAACAGGCTTTGTTCTTAGTAGACAGTAAAATGGAAACATGAATGAAATTACAGTGAGTTTTTAAGAAAGATTGTATACTTATAATCAAGAATCTTGGCATCTAAAATTATTTCTCCCACTTACCCTCAGATACCAATGTAGAATATTTTGATAAACACTCTTTAAAAGAGGGTAGTATACAATCAATCCTGTTGTCAACAAATTCAGTAACATCTGTATGAAGCAGAGATAGACGCAGTTTCAACATTCCTTAAAGAGAAATTCATGTAGAAAGTCAATCACTTTGAGAGTATGTGGTCAACTGTAGAAATGTGTAACTAGCTAATAGAGATTACCAGGGGCAATGCAAGTAAAATACTCAAACATCATTGATTTTCTTCCATCTTCCTCTTCTCTACTGAGACATCCTAGTTGATAAAACTCAGGCTCTAGAGCCCTGTCAATTCCATGCATGGATCTTAGCTTCCAGGAAACAGAAGAAGATGGAAAATGATAGACAAATTAAAGGAGACAAGGAAAAACATCCTATAGGTGACCTCAGTGACAAGCATGCATTCTTTAGTCTTCAATTGCCTCACCAAGAAAAATGACAACTTTGATTATGTGATCTCTACAATGAGCAAACCAGCAATAACAATAGGAGAGTTGTTAAGATTCTGTTATGTTCTATATCCCTTGGCTTCCGTGGCATATTGTGAATGGATATATCTCCCTTAAAGAGATAAGAAAATTGATGCTCAGAAGGATTGTGCAAGACCTTCATTCATACTCAAAGGATGACACTACATTTTCCTCCTGCATTTTTACTCACCCTAACCCCAACCTATTTTACCCTGCCTGTTACGATAGTTGCCTGGGAGTATTGTTATCATTCAAACTGAAGATATCAATGATCCCTAGGCTTTATGTTACTTGCTCAGTTCTCTTGGGTTTACTAAATCCACACAGCTCTCCCTGATCTTCCTCTTATACTTTCTATGGTCACTACCTCACTGCCTCTAGAGACATACAATGGGACAGCTAGAGAAACAGAATATTTCATGCTTAACTTCTTTCTTATTACTATTATAATTTAAGACTTGTGTAGCAATTTTTGTAAAAAGGACTCTAGTGACAGATACACCCAAGTTTTTGGAAAAATGTGTGGAAGATAGAATATTATAAGTCTGACCCTTGCATGTTTATTTATTTATTCTGAGCAGTTTTCTCAACACTGGAACCCTTGTGCATCATAGCATGGATGTGATTTCTTAATTATTCATGTCATTAATAATTGACATCATTAATAACACTGTAATGCCATTAATAATTGAACACACAAAATGGAATTCTCTGGAATTAATTTATTATCGTTAATTTTCTATGCTAGCTTACCAGAAATCATTAGAATGGTGGTCGAGATCTGTGCATCAAATTATTTAACTAGTCTTCTTTAAGCTTAAAAGGGTGAGGAATTATGAAACTTACTTCAACCACTTCCTGTTCTTGCCATTAATAGTCAGTCCCTCGTTCATCTTTTCTCTCTCCAGAGGAAGGGAAAAATCTTTTTTTGTGAATAAATCCAGACAATGTAGCATATGCTCATTTCCGACTCCTAAACTGTGTGGGAAAATATAAAAGGAAGAGAATAGCTGCCTACAAAACCACAGAACCTTGCAACAAACACGCCTTTAGATTCAGTCCTCCCAAGACTCCCATGGTCTAGAAAAACTCCCCTTTTCACACACATCCTCAGGATCCTCATTCTTTAAACTTGACAAAGAAATACATTACTCTCTCCTTTACTGATATTGTCTCTGTAATAAACCTAATGATACATTTAAGAATTTCACGGGGTAAGTTAGCTGCAGGTTTCTCGGTGGCTATAAATACATGCTCTCTTTCAGAGGACCATAGTTTTGTTACAGTACCAATGTTGGGAGGTTCATATGATCCTGTAACTCCAGCCTCAGCAAGAATCAACTTCTACTTGTGGCTTTCTTAGGTATATGCACTCATATGCATATACCCTGACATAGACATACATACATATCCATTTAAAAAAAATTGTAAAGAAAAATAATTTCACATCCATGTACCAGAGAGAAATTGAAAAGAAACAGCAAGACATCTCTATTCTCAAAGATTCAACACTTTCAGAATCTGCTCAGGTACACACAAGTACTCTACAAGATAACAACTATCCTGGGGGAAATGGTTACTCATTCAGTTTGCTTAGGACTTCCATGGCACAAACTCTTCATCCCAGAATGGGTCTCACACTGAATCTTGACCCCATGAGTGCATCTACCAATGCAGGAACATTTATTCTCATATAGGCAAGTCCTGCCTTCATGACATTCTAGCTCCAATTTATGAACAATAGCTGATGGTGATTTCATTCTTCTCCCACTAAGCCCCTATAAAAGATGAGTGTAACTGTAAATAAAGCCCCTGGGATTTTCTGACAAGAGAATTAATGGGTTGTATTCCTCCTATGAATTCCCATAATACTCAATAACTTTGTAATGGTGCTCTCATCATTCCATCTTTCATTAGAGCTACTGATAAATCTCTCTCTCTCTCTCTCTCTCTCTCTCTCTCTCTCTCTCTCTCTCTCGGGCTATGTGCCTCAGAACTCATTTGAGGGACTAGTGTAGCTATGTGTGACCACTGAGTAAAAGATACCTCACTTCTTTGTCCTGTATACCCATGAAAGCTTAAGAGACCCAGGAGTTAAACTCATAAGAACATTTGTGAAAATATCTAGGAGCTACTACTGATGCCTGAAATCCTAAGATATACTGTTAGCTCTTAGTTTGGGTGAACAGAAATAAATACATTGAATAATAAATGCAAACTCACTTAAATTGTTTTCATGTAAGGATTAAAATCTATAACTCTTTCCCATTTTCACTTAAAGATACTCTGATCATTACTTTGAAATTGCCCAAAATGTGTTGCTGTTTATATTCTTAGCTGTACTAAGAACACCTAGGGCCTCGTTCACCTCTAGATGAGAAACGATAGGCATTTAATGACTGCTGAAAGACTGTCTTCCCCAGAGAGGAGCCTCCTAATTGGTTATCCAAGACAAAGTAGTCAACCCTTCAGTCCTAAAATCATGCATCTGTGCAAAACTAAATGGACTCAGTAGTGTGTATTTATGTGTGTATACATGTAACAATCATAATTACTGAATAAAGCAATAGAGATGATACATCTTTATTATAAAAAAGGGATTGGAGTTAGAGGAAGAACTAAGGCTAGGGGAACAGAACATGGTAGTAAAGGACTGAAAATGATCAAAGTATATGATGTACATATATAAAAATATATAATGAAACATTATTTTGCACAATTAATAAATGATAATGAAATGAATATTATTAATACAGTATTTTCTACCTACTACCAATACTTGTTGCCAATTTTCTTTTAAGGCATGAAATAGTTGAAATTATTGTTCATTTTGAGATTTTTGGAATTGTTTTTCCTTATTCTTCTAGAGGTATATGTAAGTAGGTTATCATGTATTCTAGAACAAAAACGCAACAGCTTTTCCATTACCCTGACCTCTTTTAACCCTCATTGTAAATTTCATCTTCTTGATTAACCAGAGTGGCAAACATCATGGTATCCCCTGGACACTCTGATGAAGGATGCTGAACTCCAGTGGCAGAAATCATTTTATCCATGATAAAACTTATCAACTATTAATTAGTTCACTCAGCGGGCCAGGAATCCATCTGCATCAGATGATAGTAAACGGTCTAGCAGAAGAAAACATCTGATATACACATGTGCTTGAATTTGAAGCACTTCTCCTGCTTTTCATTGAAGTTTAAATTAGGTATTGCTTTAATGTATGCTTAAATCACAGCTTTAAAAAAGTCATCACAGATTCAACTGAAAATGCTATGGCTTCTTTTAGTACAAACTATAATCATGCCCGTTAAGTACTGATTTATGTACTTGTCCAACACCTCTGTCTCCGCCTCTCTGTGTGTCTCTATCTCTCTGTATATATCTCTGTTTCTGTCTTTCTGTCTCTTTCTGTCTCTGTCTTTCTGTCTCTATCTCTGTCTCTGTCTCTGTCTCTCTCTCTGTCTGTGAGTGTTTATGTGTGTGTGTGTGTGTATGTGTGTGTGTGTGTGTGTGTGTGTGTGTGTGTGTTGTATGGTTAGAGATTTTCCTGAAGGAGGGTAACTTACACAGCTAATGTTTATGTGTTGAATAAATGATTTCTAGTAATTTTTAACCCCTAAAATCTCAGAGGAAGACATTTTCAAACCATTTGTTTGCTCCATGACTGTGATCTTCCTCTCTATCTTTACTTTGATCACAAAAGCACCCATGAAAAAAGATCCCGTTCTTTGTTCAAAGGTACAGAGCTTTCCACACTTCCTTTTGATCCTCCAAATGTCTGTAGGATGTTTAAGTATGTGTTTTAATAACAGTAACATATGTTCTCTTCCATTACATAAGATTATCAATTTTATTGATTATATTTTTTAATCCAAGTATCAGCTTTTGGTACTATTGTTAATCTCTGTTAAATTTTTATCCATTTCAGTGATCTTTGCTCCAACTTTTACTCTTCCTTTCCTTCTTTTCAATTGGATTTAGTGAATTCATCATCTTTAGATTCCTAGGGTAGCTGCAGAGCTTACTTCTCTTCCAATATACATGCTAATAACTGGTTGATGTTTTATAATCGTTATTTTGTTGTGTGCTTTGTTTTTCATCCACCTCAACTTCTGTTTGTTTTTATTAAGATTTCTCCATTGAACAATGTATATTTGGAAATGTGTTGCTTAATATCCAGATTTTTTTCTGTTATCTGCCTGTTGGTTTTCAGTTAAGTTCAAAAGTCTGAAAGCAGGCACCGTATGGTTTGTATCATTTTAAATTTTTAAGGTGTGTTTCATGGCCCAAAATTTGATCTATCCTGGTGAATGTTCCATGCAAGCTGTTATTGTTGGATGAAGTAGACTATGCCAATTATATCTAGTGATTGATGGAGTTGTAGAACTCAACAATGGCCTCACTGATTTTCTGTCTACTAAAGCTGTCCATCTCTGAGAGAAGACTGTCGAAATCTCCAACTATAATAGTGGATTAGCGCATGTGTCTCCTTTACTCCCATCTTTCTTTATTTTCTTCATCTATCTTTCTGTCTCCTGCTTCCTTTGCCTTCTATCCTCAGAGTCCAAGGACAACACCCAAAGCTCTCACTCATTAATGGTGTTTTCTTCCTATTCCTTCCAGGCCACTAATGGGATGCTAACCCAACAAAGGCTCAGTTAGTTGGCTGGGGAGTTCTGGAAGAAATGTTACCTCTTTTAGAGACCCACACAGGCTAAAAATAACTGAGTATTTTTGCCCTTGATTCATTTTGTCAGAAGTCATAGGCCACCCAAGTAATGGTAAGACCTCAAGCTAGATGGCACTTCTGTAGATGCACCAGTCACAAAAGGAGCTGATGGAGCAGATAACAGTAGTTCTTTCACAGGGGCTAGGCAGTAAAACCCTTTGTGTAGCACACCCTTCCCCTGATAACAGACCTAGAATTGACAGTAAAATTCTTCTATCACAAATAGAGCAATAGTGGCTTCTGGTGTTTACATAATAAGTTATCTCCAGGTAAGGAGTCTCTCAAATTGGTTCAGCACATCAAAAATATCAATAGTGGCTAGCAAGAAGGTTTAATGGGTCAAGGAAGCCAATGTCGTACCTGAAGACTTTAATTGAGTCCTGAAATCCACATAAAGGTTGGAGGAGAAAACCAACTCCAAAGATTTTCCTCTGACCTTTGCACATGTGTTATGGCATGGGAACCATGTGCGTATGTCATGCATAGTCTCACACACACACACACACACACACACACACAAATAACAAATGAAATAAAGTTTAAAATGTCAATAACTTTCTTGCCATTATGCTCTTTTCTGAAAGGCAGCAACAATCATGGTTCAAGTCAAAGGAGGTATAAGATCTATGACTGTGAAACATTCCTTTTCATTAGACAGTCAAACCTTTTTAAAGACTTCTACAAAGAAACTTCCCTTTCTAAGATCTCTTTCACTCAAGCTGAGGCACATCAAGGCTTTCCAGAATGCTCAAAGATTGAGAATGTTTTTTTTTTTTTTTTTATGATTGACATCAATAAGAATTCATTGCCCTTTCTCTCAGGCCTAAATGGAATCTATTCATCAACCCCACCCATTTTTGAATCTTAGGAATCTATTCTGAAGAAAAGGTACAAAGATTTCGAAGAGCTTGAGATGATGGATGACTTCAAAGGAGCAGTGTCTTACAGACAACAGGACTGATGCACATATGAACTCACAGTAACTGTGGCAGCTTGAACAGGAGCTGCACTAGTTCAAGTCTGATAGAGTCCAAAAGTTAAGATGAGGGAGTTGACATGAGTTCCTTCTCATAACCAAGAAGCTATCTGCAATTGATATGGCTTACAAGGGAAAATTAGTTTTCCCTAACAGAGTCTCACTGGGTATATTAACCACACTCTATACCTAAGAGTAGCTGGCCAATATAAAACATACTCTATGGTATTTTTGTGGAGTTATTGTCTCATATTGCTTTCTTTGGGTTTTCTTTCTTTCTATTTATCTTACGGATCTTTGCTTGTATATTTTAGTTCTTGGTTTAGTGTTTTATGGAAGGGCAATATTATGTGTATGTTTTAGTTTTTTGTTTGATTTTTTTAAGAAAGAGAGAAAAAGTGGGTGTGGACTTGGGTGAGTGTAGAAGATCTTAGAGGAGTTGGTGGAGAGGAAAAGTGATCAGAATATATTGTAAAAAAAAAAATCAAGTAAAAATGAGAAAAATCACTGCTTTTTTAAAAGCAACAACAACAACAAAACCAGACAAGATTCCTACTAGATGGAAAATGAATGGTACTTGAACATTTGGGGCAATGCCATATTAAGTAAACATTTACTGACTTAAGAAAGGTGTTTTGATATATACACAATTCCTTGAATAGTAACAACTTTGACTAAATCTTTTCTGAGGTCATTTCAATCCTAGTCTTTGAACTATAGAGAACATAAAAGATTATCCATAATTAATACAAAGCAATCTTTTAACTATGGGCAACCATCAAGAGAGCTAGCAAAATGTTCCTCAGCATCCTCTCCAGACTCATTTGGTCCCCAAAGGAATCTTTGGGCAGCCATTGGATTTCAAAACCAAGCATTCAAGGCAACAGCAAGCCAAAGCAGAAGAATAGCCACTTTGTCCTTCTTCTGGAAATAATGATCAGCTGTAGGGCCCATGAAAGGCCTCCCTCTTCCTACCTTTAACAACTCGCCTCCGCCTTCCTCACCAACCCTGACGGATTCCCCTGCTCAAAATCTGACGTAAATTGTTTCCTTACCATGGCAAGCTGCCTGAGATTTCTGGGAAGTCTGTTTAAACAGGAGCCATGCCAGAGCTGGGATCAGCAGTGCTTCTGTGTAGCTTGTAACATAAGCTATAATTAGGGACATTGAGGTCCCTAAAGTTGCAGGCCAAGTGAGTTGTCTGTGGGAGAAATGTGTATACACACACACACACATAAATATTGTATATAAGCAAATAGATGTGACTTTTTGTGTGCATATGATTTTTTTCTATGTGTTTAATAGGTCATGAAAAACCAAAACTAAAAAGGAATGCATTGAGCTGATGGAATATGACAACCTTCCCAAGTCTGTCTCCTCTTTCCTCAATTCACTCATTCAGTCTCCTTTCTCAATTCATCAACTCATTCATTTGTTCAGTCATATTTTAAGGTAAAGAACTGTTTAGTTGAAGAGTAACTAGCATACAGATGACATCCTCATAGAGTTGGTAGGAAAAGATAAATTGTTAAATTAATATTTAAAATTGTTTCTTGGTGACATCTCTGTGTCTACAACTCCTGCTTTTCTGACTCATCCCTGAGTCAGAGTTAAAGGAAAGTATTTCTTGCTTGGATAATAGAATTGAAAGACCACAAAATATAACATTTAAAAAATGATTAAAATTCCAGGCAAGCTCTTACAAACTCTCAAGCCTTTGGTAATTTGTAGAGTCCATGTCAGGTTGCTTATCAGAGCCAGTGGTCAACAGTCTGAGCACATAATGATAGATATCCTTTGTACTGTGTCTCATTTCCTGACCTTTTCAGTGTTCTCAAAGATGTTCATTTTTTTTTTTTTTTGGAAAATGGTAGTTTTCTTGCATCATTGAGATATTCATAATACCCTAATACCTCCAATTTTTGCTGAATTTAGTAGAATTTAATTATGTGCATGTATATATTTTTGTGGTATTTTTTTCTCATTTTGTTTTGTGTAGGTACAGAATTATGTAACCCAGAATGGCTTTCTACTCCTACATCCAACAAGTATTGGTAGCATTTTACTACTCAGTATGTTTTACTGATGAAAAACATACATATAGGAAGGTGTAGACATAACATATATTTATCTTAATGGAATTTCATAAACTAAACAATATGTATAACCAGCATTTGTACCAAGAAACTGAACATTATCAGCATCTTAGATCCTTTGTACACTCTTTCAATCCTTCACCCTAAAGGTAACACTACTCTCATTTCTAAAACTAAGATAAATTTAATGATTCTTAAATTCTATTTTCAATCGGACTTTACCATAAAGACTCCTGAAACCATTTTCTTTTTCTAAATTCCATCTTAGTATAATAAATCCATTGGTGAGTATAGTTTCACTCTTCAATATCATTGGTGGATAAAATTTCATTAATTGACCATAAGTCTGAAATTCAGTTGTCCTCAACAAAAGAAAGAGTCAAGTCTCATGCTAGGGAGGAAATATGGACAGGTGTGAATCACAGACAAGTCACAACATTGACTTATTTCTATTGCACAAAGAGCTTTTAGCCATGCACATTGTGCAAGAAAGGAAATTCATTAAGATTGATGTAGTAGTCCAGAAGCAAATCCAATACCTCAAATATATCTTCAAAACCCAACAGTCTTTACCTCTCACTTTCTCTAAGCTTCCTTACATTCTAACTCTTTTCAGTAGGGCAAAGGTGTCTTCCCCCAGAAGTTTGTATCACTTCTTATCCACCAGGATCTGTAAACTAAATGGCTTTAGCATTGATTTCACTACTAAAATCAAGCAGCAATTTTTCACTTTGTAAGAAAGTAGTGATCTCAGAGAATGTAAGATCTACTGAGAAATGAAAACCCAGATGCTAAAATTTTGAGATCACGACATCCTACCTACAGCTAAGAAAAATGAGGCATAGAGAAACATCTTTTTTTACTAAGCATGATATGAAGTTAGAGATAAAAGCCTAGAGTTTTTCTTTTCAGACTCTAAGTTCTGGAGACCAGAGACTCTGTGTGTTTTAGCCATTGGTGACTAAATGGCTATTTAGCATGTGACTTTCCTACTTCAGTGCTTTTAAAAGAATATCTCTGTCACTTTCCAAACTCAGAAAACTTATCCCACCAAAAACAGAATTAGAGAAATAAGCAGATTATCAGTTTTTTTTAAATGTGCAGTAAGATAAATAAGTGATTGATTGTTTAGGAAATGTGCGATGCTGGGAAAATTCAAATAAGTGATTACTTCTGGAATCCTTCCCATGGTCCTCAGAGAATACTTCCAAACTCACTCTCTCCTTAAGACAGACTTAACTTCTGTTCTCATAACAATATGTTAGTAATTCTATTATAGATGTGCACAACTCATGTCATAAACAGCTGGTCTTAGGCTGAATTCCACTAGCTTATGTCTAACATGAACCTTGGTATCAAGTAGGTTACCTCAAAGTCACTGTTCCAGAAATAACCCAATCAACAAAAAAAAATTGTTTTAATATATTTATAGTTAATATAAATATTTATAGTTAACATAGCTTTGGTAGGATTATTCTTACATAGCCACCTGTGAAGTATTTTCAACCAAAAAAAAAAAAATTGCTTTTTACTTTCAGTTTCACAGGGTTTGTTGTTTCTGGCATCAACTGAGTAGAAATCAAAGTTATTGCTAAATACTATATATTTCCCAGAAGAGTCCCCATATAAAACACATGTACTGATTAAATGTCAATAATGTTGCTATTTATACATACATAATATGTATAAATATGGCATGTATTATCCAGAAGAAAGAGTATAACGATTTTAACCAAGAAAGAGTGTTCTTATTTGTAGACCTTACAGATATAGTTATGTGATCCTTCCCATTTATAGATCATACAGACACAGTGAGGCACTCCTCCACGCTTATGGGCCATACAGATGCAGTTTTATGATCCTTCCCATTCGTAGGCAATACAGATGCAAGTATATGATTCTGCTATCCCATAACATAAGCATATTAGTGTGAGCTGCTTTTTATAATTTCTAAAATAAATACAAAACATAAAAATAATACTACATATTTTTGTTAAACTTTAATTCTCTTCATACTGAGGTAAGAATAAAAGAAGTGGGCTAAATTTCCATGAACACAGAAATGGGCTGATAAAGAAATCAAGGCTCACTGCAGCTAGATGATTTACCCGAGGTCACGTAGTTGCATAATACTGGTGACTTCATGACTTGGCCTTTTTCCACAGATGTTTTTGTTCCAGAACACTCTCCTCCTTTTAAATTCTCATTACTCCTCTGCTCTCCACCTTAATTCTCTTTGGACAGAGCAGAGTATTAAAGGGAAGCACAAAACTGAGAAATGTATGATGTCTCCTGGGATTTCCATGACTAACTAAAATAACTGCGTGCATCCTCTGGGAAACAGTCAGCAAGTGATGTGGGAAGACATTCTCCTTCCTCTGAACTGACTGGGTGTAACAGCCTCTGATTGACATTCTGAGATTCCCATGAGAAGATTAATGCTCTGTGTCCTTCCAGTAGGCAACTATGAGCAGAGAGACATCTTTATCTTCTCCAAGGAAATGGGAGCTCTTATCACCAAAAGTACTGTGTTTACTAAAAGATTCAACTGAGACACAGCAGTGTTCCCTTGCCAATGACACCAACACCCATAGAATCTATGCCTAGCTATGGACCAGGCACATTAAATTTTATTTGCTGCCTCTGCTAGGGTAAATGGTCCTTGATTCAATGCTAGCCTATTTTATCAGCCTAACTAAAAACCTTACACAAGCATTACACAAAACATACCATTTTGTAACTTATTTGATTTTTGCATTGAGTCATTTATAACAATAGACATTCTCCAGCTGAGTTTTCTTATTGCAGAACAGAACCCCGTCTACTCAAGTTTATTATTCCCATATTTGTATATGATAATGGAATATAAACTCTCATTGGTCAGGAGATACCAAAGTCTGACACTATTACTGATGCTAAGATGTACTTACAGACAAGAGCCTAGCATGGCTGTCGTCTGTGAGGCCCAACCAGCAGCTGACTATGACACACAGATAGTTACACCCAACCATTGGACTGAAGTCGGGAACCCCTATGGTTTAATTAGGGGAAGGATGGAAGAAGCAGAAGAAGAGGGCAATCCTATAGGAAGACCAGCAGTCTCAACTAACCCGAACCCCCAGAAGCTTCCACACACTGAGCCACCAACCAGGCAGCATACACAAGCTTGTCTGAGGCCCCTGATACATATTTGACAGAGGACTGCCTGGTCTGGCCTCAGAAAAAGAGGTGCCTAATTCAAAAGAGATTTGTGGCCCTAGAAAAGGGTGAGGCCTGGTGGTGGGGGAGCATTTTCTCTTGGAGACAAGAGGGAGGAGGAATGGGATGAGGAACTGTGGGATTGGGAACTGGAAGGGAAGCAACAGCAGGATTGAGAATAATATAATAATAATAATAATAATAATAATAATAATAATAATAATAGTAATAATAATAATAATTTTTTACACAAAAAAAAGAAGTCCAACAAATGGCTAGGGTTGATAGACAGAATATTTAGTAAAAAAAAAAAAATAGGTGTTTCTGTAATAAGATGTTCTATAAAACCCTCTCTCTGACCAGTTGGTTGATTCAAAGGCCACAGATACACACACTTGTTCAGGCACAAGCCAGAGAGTATAAGATTGGTTTCACTGGGTTAGTTTCCTCTAGGGCTGTTGTATTCAGTTATGTCCTTGCATTTCATAAGCTGAGATTAAGAAGCTAGTACAGACTATGACTAGCTAACTCCTATGTCTCACAGGATTTCACAATAAGAAAAGATAATTAAATATGCAGTCGAGGTCAGACACTGGGGAGGTAATAGTCTGAGTAGCCTCAATGGAGACAATACCCAAGACTATTACTACTAACACTGAACATTCAAACAAACTTATTCTGGCCCTTTGCCTTTATCCCTAGATGGATATGATTGTGATCAAGTTATCAAGAAGCACAGAAAAATTCTTGCATACCATATCTTTAATCTCTGGCCTCTTAGGACCAGTTAACTTGCCTAACATCTCATAAGCCATCAATAAATATCAGTATCACACTTTACTCACAGAAGATACAATGAGTAACAAAGGCGGGTACCAAATACATCAACTAACAGTATGATTCCTGAGGAATGCAAAATGACTCAGGTAAATGTGTCTGCTGCCAAAGTTAATGATCTGATTTAAATCCCTGGGATTGAAATGATGGAAGGAGACTAGCAACTTTCACAAACTGGAGGAATTAATAAAGGGGAGTGAAGGACAGAATATGATCAAATTGCACTGTATATGTGCAAAGCCAGTTCTTCAACTAACTTAGAAAGTTGAACTTGATTTCTGACTAGTGCCCCCACCCTGAGTTTTGATTTTTGTCTCTGAATAAAGTTGTGTTTCTCTTGAGAAAAATAAAAAAGAAATCCCAAGAATAAAAAAAAAATAATATAAAAATTATTATTGAAATTATAATAAAATAGTAAAACTAATAGGTTGTTTTGTGATTGAGAAAAGAAGTAACAGAATATTAAAATAAGAAAATTGGCAATGTTTTATATGTAGTTTCTAAGGAATAATACCCACAATAGTCCTCTGGCTCCCACATGCATATGCATATGTGTACTTGCTCCTGCATACGCAAATCAAAGAGAGAACAAAAAATGGCAATCTGTTACAGAAATAGTATTTTAAAGATTCTTATGAACTTAGAGAGGGGAATTGATACTTGTTTGAATATTAAAAGTGAATAGAGACAGAAATAAAAGATGATATCAAAACTTACAACCTGAAAAATGGATAATTTTGGTCCTTCTTATTGAGAGCAGCAATATTTCATTTTTTTAAAGTTGAAAATGACTTTATTTAATCTTCTTTTTATATACTTTGTTTCCTAATTTAATTCATTCAATTTATCTTACAAAAGTTAAAAAACTTTTATATATAAATTATATATAAGTTATAAAAAAGTAAAATTATTTTCATCAACTCTATATTAATACTCACCTTATATCTAGTTATTAGAAATTAATTACATTTTTAGAATTTTTTATTATTTACATATATGATATCCCAACTGCAGTTTCCCCTATCTCTACTCCTCCCAGTATCCCCCACCTTCCCTCTCCCCTAGATCCAATCCCACTCTGTTTCCGTTCCAAAAAAAATTAAATAAATAAAGAACAGTCCTCCCAGAGATACCAGAGATATCAACCAAGCATGGCCTAAGAATTTACAATAAGACTAAGCACAAACTCTCATATCGAGGCTGGATAAGGTCATCCAGTATGAAGAAAATGTCCCCAAGCAAAGACAAAAGAGTCAGAGACATTCTCTACTCTCATCGTTAGGAGTCCCACAAGAACACTAAGCTACATAACCATAAAGATTATGCAGACGACCTAGATCATACCCATACAGGGTTCATGACTGCCATTTCAGTCTCTATGAGCCCCTATGAGCCCTGCTTAGTTTTGTGGGTAATTTTCTTGTGGTATCCTTAATCCCTCTGGCTTCTAGAATTCTCCCTCCCTATCTTCTTCAGGTATCCTTTGGCTTGTCATAGTGTTTGGCTGTGGGTTTCTGTGCATGCTCCTTCTCAGTTGCTAAGCTATGCCTCTCTGATGGCAATTAGGCTAAACACCTATATATAAATAACTATAGAAGAATACCATTAGGAATCATTTCTTTGACTTTTCTTGCCAGTCATATTTGGTTCTACACTGGCTCTCTGAGCTGACCATCCTCTGGTTCCTGAAACACCATAAAATGCCAGCATGGGGTCCTTAGGTACACAACATAATACATCATTTTAAATATGATTTTCCAACTCAAAACCATGTTGTTACTCAAGTAATTCATTAAATGTCTACTCACATAAGTTAAATGATCATATTAGAAAAGTAATCTTATTAAATATAAGTAATTAGCAAAATTACTAATTACTTTTACTGAGCACATCACCACGCAAGACAATGTACCATGATCTGAAATTATGCCAGATACATTTGTGATGTTTTGCATAGATTAATAAAAGAAACACAAAAGGTATTACTGTTTAGATGACAAACTATTATTAATTGACACATATAAAACTCTTAGCAAGTATATATATATATATATATATATATATATATATATATATATAAAATATATACATATATGAAAATGCATGAAGTAGAAGGATTCTCTTGTCTGTGTATTCAAGGTTTTATCCAACAAGTCACTCCCCAGGCTATGTCATGAAGCTTTTCTTCTGTTTCCTTTCAGTAGTTTTAGAATCACAAGTCTTACACTTAAGTCATTGACTCATTTGAATTTGAATTTGCACAGAGTGTGAAGCAAGGGTCAAGTTCCATGCTTCTACTGGCAGCTGGCTTCCCTAAGACTGCTTATTGAAAACCTTATCATTCCCATGTGTTCTTGATACTTCTGTGGCAAATCAATCAACCATTAATGTGTGCATTTATTTCTGAACTCTCCATTCCGCTTCATTGGTTTGTGTTTTTTCTATCAATACCATGATACTTCAGTTTTATAATATTTCCGATTTTCATATTTTCAGTACCCATCTTAAATAGTCAATTTGAGGTGTTAACAAACAGTATTACAGGTTCTGGGGAGATGGGTTGTTATGTAAACATGCATGAGGACCTGGGTTCAGGATCCCAGCACCTACACAAAAAGCTGGGCACTGCTACCTGTGCCTGCAACCCCTGTGCTAAGGGGGCTGTAGATACAGGATGATTTCTGAGGCTTACTAATCAGTCAATCTAGCCAAAACGTAGCAAGCTCCAGGTTCAAACTTTCTCTGGAGGGGCAGAATGTGAAAGAGTGGGACACCAGACATCCTTCTGTGATCTCTACACATGCATGCCACATGTGCACCTGCACACACACACACACACACAAGCACACACACATGCACATTCATGAACACATACATGATTTAAGTATCTTGTATAAATGTTTTTATTAGTAACCCTAGAGTTGTGATGTAGTCTCAACCAAAGAGAATTCAGAATGTATACTTGGTCACATGGGCATATTATATTCATAGCCAGGAAAACAAAATGGTGCTACAAAAATGGAAATAAGGAATACAGGCACCCTGTCTGCTTACAGCTAGCAACTGTCATTATTTGGAGCATGATTTGAACAACTGGCCATTTGTGTCTGGCTACAACTCAGCCATTTGTCACTAGAGTATGTTACACAGCCAAATTTATATATAACCAGACTACAGTTCATTACACATGCACATTTTTTAAGATTTGTTGGGGGTTTTTTTGTTTTTTTATTTATGTGAGGGAGAAAGAGAAAACAAATGTGTATAGGTACCTAAGGAATACAGAAGAGAACATTGAAGCTAGAGTTATAGGAAGTTGTGAGCTCTGCAAAGAACTGAACTCAGATCCTCTAGAAGAGCAGCAGATGCTCTTCGCTACTAAGTCATTTCTCCAGCCACATTTTAAGGCAAACTGTGATATAGAGGCGGCTTTAGAACACACAGTTCAAATCAGCAGAAACTTCTTCGGACACAAGTTCTTTTTCACCTCCCTCCCATATGTTCACAGACTATATGACTCTACTTACATAAAATATTCAGAATATACAAATCTAAAGAATCAGAAAGCAAATGAGTCAGTGTTTTATAGAATCTATAGAAAGAGAAGATGGGTAAAAACTCTGATGATATTTGGAGTTTTGTTTTGGGACAATAAGTATGTTGTGCTTAAATTTCATAGTGCTGGAAAACTCTATGCATGATGCTAGGGACAAAGTAACTAGTAGTCTTGGTCAGCTGTGAACACTTGGGGTTACAATAGTACCTAGCCTGGCAAGATAGACATGCTGGTGAAATAGTCACAAAACTGTTGGGGTAGTCATCAGTCACTCTCTGATTGGATTCAAGGCCAAGTCTATATGATGAATCTCATGTTTGTACCATCAACTGGAGAAAAAAAAATAGAAAAGAAGAGAAGAGAAGAGAAGAGAAGGGAAGGGAAGGGAAGGGAAGGGAAGGGAAGGGAAGGGAAGAGAAGAGAAGAGAAGAGAAGAGAAGAGAAGAGAAGAGAAGAGAAGAGAAGAGACAAGACCCATCTATCTGGATAGGTCATGGGCTCTAGGGAGGATCCTATTACTATTATCCTGCTAAATGGTCTTGGTAATAAACTTCCCTTTAAGCTATTCTTTTTATACCAATAGACTAATCTCTCAACCTTCACCAGAGAAGTTTCTTTTCAGCAGATAGTAATTAAAACAAAAATTAACAGTGATCAATACACAGAGAATTGTAATCTGTAGTAGGTTCATCTTGAAGAGAGACATTTACATCATATCCCCTTCCCCAAATGCTCAGAGATCATCATGGAAGAGGGGACAGAAAGATTGCAGAAGCCAGAAAGTGGTAGACATCTGCAATGAAACAATATTTGCTAGATACGACATTACCACTGATATACAAACTGATACAGCTATGACTGCCTACAGAAGCCTTACACAATGTCAAGCCAAACAAGAACATGAAGATATCCATTGCTTCCCCTTAATTCACTGATTGTGAAAGACAAAAGCTAGATAGAGAGGGGAGATGGGATGAAGTTCCACTCTAACTGATGAGCCTTTCATGGGAGAGAAAGTAGGGTTTCGTCAGGGATGTAGTCCCTTAGAGACTACTCACGCTACAGTAGACAACTTTACACACATGCACATACAGATATCACTGACTAGACTCAACGAGTTAAAAAAAAATAGAGCACATGAAGTTGGGTGGTTAGAAAAAATGGTATAGTAGAGAAGAGAGGAATTTGAGAGGAGGAAATTGGGATATATTTGATCAAAACATACATATGTGAGTGTGTGAAATTATCAAATGACACTGGTGAACCATGGATTAAAGAAAAGTAGGAAATTATACAAAAAAAAAAAACCACTCACTTTCCCTTAGATTGAGTTTTCACTTAGACCTGAAACAATATTGATGTCTGTTCTTCTGCAAGCTTTTCAGGACATTTCTTTCACATAAACACTGTTACATTTAGAAATACCATTTAATGTTCAGATACTGTAAATAGCATGTCTTTTTAACTTTAAGCCTTCATGGTATGGGGTCTTCCACACATTAAGGAATTAAGGGGCAATAATGTATATCTTCATGTTCTTGCACGGCTGTCAGTTTTGCTTTTTCCTCTCTGGACTCAGTTTTTCCTCTGGCTTGCATGTCTTTTAGGCAAAACTAAGGCAGTTGTCATTGTTACCACCTTTTGGCCTCCACTCCCATGATAAGATGTTGTGATGGCTCTCCAAGGAATAGATGTATTTACAGGGTATCCATTTCAAAGACTGGCTAATTGCTCCACAGGCTGCACAAAGTGCACTCTCAAATCATAAACGGGAAGCACTCTGGCTGTTCCCAGGCCACAAAGCATGACCAAGTTGATTAGGACTCATAACTCACCCTAGCGATACCTGAGCTTGATCCTCTGAGAAACAGCTGCCCTATAAAAAACAGAACAGAGAATGTATATCACATGGTTCAGGAGCTGTGGTCACAGCTCTGCAGCCACAATAAATGGCCCCTGACATGCCTAGCCAGGACTATGCTATAAATGAAACAATAAGAGTAGAAAATAGCCTTTATTTGTCACAAACACTAACATCCAACATCAAAGCAAACCCCAGCCTATGAAGTTTGAAGAATATGAAGAGCTGAAAATGGAAAATTTCTCAGCACATACTAACCCTGGACATATGCTATATTTCAAGTGATGAAGCAACTAGTGCTGTGCAGTGACATGTACCATAGGGATGAAGACCACACCATGCCCATTATAGATGTGCAGGCTCAAGAAAGGAAATGTTGCATGTAAGCAGAATGAAGGAGGAAAAAGCATCAAGGTAAAAGTTAAAGATGCCTTTTAGTCCTGTGTGCCACTGGAAGACATGCTATGGGAAAGGTGTGTTGTAGTTTGGGGGGCTCTCACTCTGTAGAAACCAGGCATCCACAGATAAGTTCCTAAAGGAAGTGAAGCCCATCTTGGATTCTATGTATTGTGGCACTCTCAGTAGAAGACTCTAAAATAACACTACACAGCATAAGGTTAGCCACAACAGCTTTGGAGTTGCCCAAAGTGGCTCTGAATCCTAACTTCATTCTCTGATCTTGCCATCTATCAAGTGTTTCTCAATGGTCACTATGTACCTGCAGACACAAGGAATAGTGGATGAGACAGTTCCTCTGAAACTCACCCCCATGAGTTCAGAGAACAAGAAAGCTAGTACTGCCCCACAACTGAGCTAGACTTTAATGAGAGATAGCACACAGTACAATTATAAAATAGAAGGATTCCTAGATGTGGGACACTCTAATGGCCAGGTCTAAAGGCGAAGTAAAATGTAGGTGCATGTGTGGAGAAAATGAAGAATAGAAGACATTTATATTTTTTTAAAAAACAGGGCAGAATGTTTGGCAGAACAATTTTAGTGTTGAGTGTTCTGATAAAAATGAAAAGGGCCTTGAAAGAAAGCATTCTGGGATGGAGTTCCTACAGGTAAGGAAAAGCCATTTAATTTTGTGAAGGAAATGAAAGTATAAATCTTAAAAATATTTTACTAATGAGATCATGTTGAATTCATTTAAGCTTTTTAAATCTCCCCTGAAATTGAGTTTTAATGTGGACAAAACTATCTTAAAATTTATAAAATAAAATTAAAACTACTGGCCTTCTTCTAAAAGCTAAACAATTATAGATATAGATATAGATATAGATATAGATATAGATATAGATATAGATATAGATATAGATATAGATATAGATATATAGCTATATTGAATATACTGCTAATTATTCAACATATATTAACTAACTTTCCAATAACTTGTACTTTCCCTTCCTGTATTAGTTCAGATGCTTTCTTGTATGAAATGTTTGAAATTATGAAACATCCCCTATAAAATCAGGCAACACTGATTGACGTTTTAGAGGTCTTAAAGAATTGGAGAAGTTTATTTGTTTCACTGGTAAGGCACACAGCCTCATTGAGAATCTTTTTGATGCCATTATCTGAGTTGGCCATTGGAAAATAAAGATAATAGTAGTGCCAGGGTAGTGATTCACTTAGAAAAGAAATGACTATTTACAGTAAGTATTCATCAAATTGCTATGACTGAGTGCGGTTGGGGATTTGTGGCAGCAACTACCAGTAACCATCAAGTATTTAAACCTCTTTCTATATAAAAATTCATACTAGCATTAGGTAGTCCTAACACTGTTTGATAACTAAGACATTGTTTGTCAAAAATGGACTTAGTTGACAAAATTTGTCACCGTGCAGTTTAAGGAAGGCAGAAAGAATTTATTTTGGCTGCTCCATAAGATAAGATCCATCACAGTAAGGAAGGCATGGAGCCAGGAGGGTACTGCTCACATTTTGTCCAGAGTCAGTAAGCACATGGATAGATGCTGAAGTTCACCTGGTTTTCCTTTTTTCCTTTTTCCTTTCTTTCTGCCTGTTCTTTCTGTCAGTCAGTTATTTATTTATTTATTTATTTATTTATTTATTTATTTATTTATTTATTTCTAGTTTGGGATCCCAGTCCAGGGAATAGTGCTACTCACTTTTAGGTATGGATCTTCACACCTCACTTAACCTCATCTAGAAATTCCCTCACAGTTGTGCCCAGATGTTTGTCTCCTAGATGAATTAGATCCTGTCACCATTGGTGATATTAATGTTTTCACCTGGTTGTAAAGATTACACATATGAAACTTCCTTATATCTAGAGATGCAATGTTCTCAGTTCTATCCTACTTTTGTTTCTGATTTCAGCTAACATCAATTGTGATTGCAAAATGGCTGACAATGTCCCAAGTAGGTGTACAAAAATAATATTCCCTAGGCACAGATGTTATAACTTGTTCATTTATATTTTACTCCCTTCAGAGTACCCAGAACAGCTGAGTATCCAATAAATATCTCTTGGACACTGAAGGGACCAACTGAATGAATGAAATGCTTAGACCATGGTCTGCAGAAAATATAATTAAAGAAATACTGTAGTGCCTTAGAGGCCAGACACATGAATCATAAATGGAGAGGTCTCAACAAGCTTCTAAATGGAAGTGTGCTTCAAATAGATTGGACAGAAACAGCATTCAAGGTACAGAGTTGACACTTTGCTTAAGATAAATCAATTAAAAAGACAAACAATTCCAGAGTATCTTTCCATCCATCCCAAGTGGTTTCAATAAACTGTTAGGACACTGGAAATGTCCATGGAACGTTGTGCCCTGCAGAATCTCAAATTACCTCATGCAATAACATTCATAGCTGCATGACATAGTCAGATCAATATGTCTGATTTAAAAGTTTTCCTACAATAAAAACATACTCTTAAAAATTTCTGCTGTTCATTTAGAACTTTCCGTATGTCAAGACCTTGTGTTAAGTATCTTCAAACGGCCCTTTAAAATCTTTCCAAATGAGGTATTATTTTGTGTTTTACAATTCATTCATGTCACCTATGTTGTCTGGGTAGGGAATGTGGCTAAAATGGCCAGCAATCGAGTGTTTGAGCTGGAATTGGACCACAGTTGCACACAAGTTCATTTAGCTATAACCTTAATTATAATCTTTAAAAAATAAATTACTTTAAATAAATAAGTGGTAGCAGATTAAAGAGGTATAAATGATAGTTATCAAGAATCATCTCTAACTCACTTCACAAACCAACCCATTCATTAGATATTTTCCAAGTCCTTTCTTTTGGATAGATTGTGGACAATGTACTAACACAGAAGAAATTCAATTACTTTATTGGGAACTATTGGCCCTTTGGATGTCCCCTTTAACAGAAATAAAGTAGAAATAGGGTACAATGTGAAGAAGAACTCTAATTCAGGCTTCTGTCCTGAGAAGCATATAGCATTATTGGAGCCATAGTTGTAATATCGTCAGAAGAGAGGTTTTAGTGAACACTTCAGATGGTTGTTGAAATTTGAAAAAACAGAAGAAATTAAGACTTTTTCATAGGCATCCAGTACCTGAAAATTAATAGCACTTCTGATTCTTTTTGCACTTGACTGTTTCCTAAATGTTTTAAAGAAGGCAAAAAGAGAAAATAATGTAAAGGGGTTTTATGAAATGGCTTTCTGAGAGGTATGGGAATATTATTTTAATGTTACTGAATACTGAGATTACTATTTTGTTATTACTCTTCAATATGGCATTCTGGACCTGAGGGAAATGACAATACTATAGGATAGTTCACTCCATCAAATCTTTAACTATGGTTTATTGTTTAGTCTATGCTTTCTATGGTAATGGTCAATACTCCTTTTGTTCTGAAAGAGAGAAAACCCAATCCAAACTGCCAAGATAGAGAGGAAATTTAATTTTCTTCAAATAATTTAAAAACCAGAAGGAAGGTAGATTTAGTTTTCTCGTTATACCCCAAGATGCGTGTCTACCTCTGCACTCTGTGCAATGGCTTCTACAGCCAAATTTTTCACCATGTCAATCATTGTTTATGGTGACCACTCCACATGTATGCATGTGCATATGTCTGTCTGTATCTGTTTCTGTATATCTGTGCATCTCTGTATCTAGATATACTAAGAATATACCAGATTTGGTCCTATTAAGATTCAAGTAAACAGTATAGTATTCTCAATATCATTTGTAAATTAGATACACAAAATTTATTGATCCTACAAGTGAAAGTGTAGATCTTTTAACTAACATCTTTTCACTTCCCCCATTCTTCTTCCATGGTAACCATCATTATCTCTTCTTATTAATTTGAAATGTTCACCTCCAGGATAATCCACTTTATTAACCATAGTAGTATTTCTGTCCTTTGTAAGGCAGAACACAATTCCTGTATATATTTCTTATCTCATTCTTCTGCTGATTTTTTTGAACACTGTGCTTTTATGAATAATGCTGCAATGAATATGGAGATGAAAGTATCTTTTAGATATTGATTTTATCTCTTCTGAATGTGTATCACAGAATGAGACCAGAGTTTCTCAGGTTCTTTTGTAACTGCCATATTCTTCTTCTGTGTAGTGGTTTTCCAACTATGCATTGCTGCCAGTAATGCACAGGTGTTCCATTTTTTCTATACCCTTCTTGTGTGGTTGGTTTGGCCAAGAGGTCTACGTGCATGCATGGGTGTATCTGTATCCTTTTTCTCCAGTGAGCTGAGCTTCATCCAAAAGTGACTCAACTCTCTGTGAAATGCCTGTAAGAAGTCCAAACTTCACACAAAACCCCACATCTTCCAGTAGAGGAAAGGGGACTACAGAGAAAAAAGGCAGTAAGATTGTTTCCCATGGGTCCCTTAAGAAATCCTCTTCTTTGCCTAACTGAGTCATTCATATCGGGTTGGGATTCACGTTCTGTGCATCACAATCCCAAAAGCTGGCTCATTTTCACTGTCATACCTGAACCAGTTATTTGTCAATAACTGGTTGACAAACCAGTTGACCACAATCTATCAGAGCATCTGCCAGAGAACCTGAGTGAACATAATTTCTCAAATGGTAAAACAAACTGAGAAATGTCTTTCAAAATTGTTCAGAAGACAAAAGGACAGTTGTTGCTTAAAGAAAATAAAAAATTTCATTTCATCAGTTCTACATTTCCATGAATATGAATAAACAGTAGACATATAAAAATAGATAAGGAGTTTTTTCTTTGTAAACATTCAATGTAACAGCGTAAGTCAGATGTTATTCCAACACATCATCTTGTTTCTATTATAGCAGACTGAAATTCAATGTGTAAAACAATTCTCACACTAAATACAAGAGATTGAGCTTAAGAGGCCTTAGTGAAGAAAACTGTATCCAGTCTAGAAAATGTACACACACACACACACACACACACACACACACACACACACACACACTTATAAATGTGGATATTAATGTACATATCTACTCTACTTAGAAAATATTTGGATAATATCTGAAAGAACCAATTATTTAAGAAAACTAGTGTACAGTTGTATTAAGCTGGTTGAGCTTGTCTTTAACGTGGTGCTGATAATTGATAGAATTATCAGCACCAAGTTCTAACTTCATTAGCAAAATAGACTATCTGCAAAGCCAGTTTGAATTGCAGGCTTTTATTCTGGTGTTTTGGAGAAGAGTATATTAAGCAGAAAGGACAAAATGCAATTTCATCTGAATGTTTGTTTGGAGAAAATGCTTGATTGGGTTTCTGGAAATTATAAATAAAATAGATCGTAATAAATGAAGCACAGCAAAAATCTTTTTACAGAAAGCAGATTTTCTAATAGCAGCTATCAAATCTTAACTCAAAACTAAAACAGTTCTCCTGGAAGCCATATTGGTTTTAAGCGTCAGTGTAAGTATGTATAGTTTTTTATATACTTAATCTACTACATTAATATTGACTTAAGATTTTTACATTTTGTTAATATTATTGATACTTTGATGAGTTTGTATTCATTAAAATCTGGATGATACATGAATTAAAATCCTAGTAGCATTTATTAGCCCATCGGTTAAACTATTTCCATTTAGTGGGGATACAAGAACTTCATAATATTTTCGACTTGTGAATTTAAACATACCATTAACATTATTTAACTGCATTACAAATTTGAAGTGGAATTAATGTAGGAAAAGAATGTTTAGAAGAAGGCTAAGAGAATTGGTTAATTAAATGTTTTAAATCTCATTTACAACAGGTTTTCTTTTATAAAATATGGCATAAACTTTTACTTTACTATATATGTTCTTATATGTATCCAAAAAAGGACAGGACAGTATTTGGTTTAGTATTGGATTTAGGAAGCATGATGTTAAGTTTTACTGGAAAATACTTGAGTGTGGAGGCAACTCTTTTGAGCAAACATTGTTGGGGGATGGTATTTAAATCCTGTGTCAGTTACTTCGATCTCAGGTGGGACAATGAATAGTTTAATTATGGAGTGGTGTGCAAGATTTATCTTAGTAACCATTAGAAAATAATTTCTATGTTGATAAAAATAATTCAGAATCCTACCATTCCGGAATAATCTTTATGTTCATGTAAATACTATACATGAATTTGCAGACATATATCTCAGTATATGTAACACATGTGTAGCTATTTTAAAAAGTGAAATCACATATTATATTTTTCTCTATGTTCAATTGCTTTTCTATGTATTAATAAATACATTTCCACATTCGTGGAGTTATCAGTTCTTGTCATATGCTTAACTCCAATAAGATAACACTTCAACTCCAAAACTAAGGAAGTGAAAGCAAGAGAGGAGAAAATGGACCCACAACCATGCTGGGAACAAGTAGAGATGACAGAGTCCAAACAGAATAAAGTCCTGTTCTGACAGGAGGGGTAGTATTATGATTACATTGCAACCTGCAAATTTTGCATTTTAAAACTTTAAACCCCAGGACTTCAAAAATATGGCTTTATTTCATAGCAGAGAAGTAAAGCATACAATTTGTTAAATGAGATTATGAAATCTGAAAACAGATTCAGTCCCTAGGACTGTGGTTTATAGGCAGAGCATCACGTAAAGTGTGACTACAAGCAAAGGAAAGAAAAGAAGCTAAGTCAGGTGGGCAGCATCAGATCCTTACTCCTGATGTAGCGCAACTCTGGCAATGCCTCTCATAAATCTCCAGACTCCAAAATAACTAGAAAATAAAGTTCTATTATGTAGCAAACTCAACCACTGTTACACTGACAGAGACATCTTAGCAAATACAGGTGGTTATGACCACAACAGAGACAATTATTACCAGAAGAATGTTCATCAGTGAAGCTGAGGATGTGAACACGTGTGTGTGTGTGTGTGCATACATATGTATACATAAAAACAACTAAGCAGATAGTGCCCATGAATTTGAAAGAAATCAAGGTTAAAACATGGAAAAAGTTAGAAACAAGGGAAGAGTTGAATGGAGGAAAGGAAAGGGAGAAAATGATGTAATTCTATTTTAATTTCAAAATATTTAAGTATTTTTACAAGAGTTTGTGGGCAGGGATATTATTCTTTCTAATTTTCCAGGTCTGACCAACTTTCATGTCACAGTCTGAAAGATGCTTTTATATGCAAAGATACTTATCAACCCAGAGGGGCACAAAAGTAAGTCTGTTAGCATTTCATATATGGGTAAACTGAGGCATAGAGAGATTATGTAGTTTCCTTCAAACAAGTAAAATAGCTATTTAAAAAGGCTTCACTGCAATATTTATATCCTTAGAAACATATTCCAATCATTTAGACACAAGATTCTTCCTTTTACTTCTCTTTAAGAAGAAAAATGCTAGACTTTCTTTTGTACATTTTAGGGAACTCATCCAAGTTTAGGGTTTGCTCCAGACTGAAAATCTTGATTCCTACCATGGTCTTTAGACTTCTTGATCCTCCTATTAACTTAACAGACTTGAATCATAATTCTGGATGATCTTTTATGGGATCTTTGAGTCAAGAGAGAATCATAAAAATTGTTCTGGGAAATTGGATGCTAAAGCCAGGGCTTTACACAACTGAACATCTATCAGACTCCAGACAAATACTACCAAATTGTTACTTCTTGCAATCTCCTGCCTGGGGGTTCTAAGCATAAGACATTTTCTAATTGAGGTGTGGTCAGTTTTGTATCTGTTTGTCTTTGCCAAACATGCTCAGGAAAACTGTTCATAATGTGGAGTTATAGTTTGCTTTCTTAGGCTCATCAAAGGTTATTACTGGAAATGATGGCAGAGGTAGTCTGCTGCAGTATTGTTTCTCTAAGAATATTGAGATATGTAGATTAAATCTAATCTTCCCAGTGCTGTGTACAGAACTAACAGCAAGACTAATATTGAGACCTACACCTCTAAATCCATAATTTAGTACCTTTCCCAACATGCTGTTCTGCACCTATTAATCCAAATGTTTCTAATACACTATAATTGATTACCAACTCCATTTTCATGGGTCCAAGCAATGACTTTTGTTAGCTTTGATTTGGTAAGTTGGTTAAAACTATAAATTAATACAAGGTCTCATCATCTGTTATATGCAATGGTACCCATTTTTATTTAACAATAATTAAAGAATTATTGATTCATTCCACAAGTACTTTTAACTGAAGGGTGGCTGGACCTCTGTATCATACCTGAGCTTACATAACATGGGTCCAAAGGCAGTGTCTCTATCTTCTTGGAGTAAGACCATGGTCCTAGACTGGGAACCATATGGATAAACAGACAGATTGTCTCACTGAGTGCATATGGCCAGACCACACCTTCCAATACCATGGTGGGAGCAAGAAGTATATAAGAGACCATGTTTGATCAGCAGATTGTATTTTTTCAAGATCTACGAGATTTTCTCAAGAATGTATTTCTCCAATAGTATGCCCTTAAGAAAGTGAGCTGATCTTCAGTAGCTAAAAGGTTGATTGACAAGTGGATTATCTATGGCTCTCTTTATATAAATGTTCACTGTTGTTTTGAAAATTAGCTGACTTGTCCAGTTTGGTTTCTTGACATTATCTGCTTTGTATAAGGATTAAAATTAATTTACCAATTCCTTCTTTTTATTGTTTTTTCAAGCTTATAGTGATTTAATTAAAGAATCCTATGTGGTAATTTAACATAGTTAATCTTTTAAAGTGAGACCCATTTTATATAAAGTTTCTAAATCTAAAACATAGGTAAGCTTTGACAAATGTAATAACTCATGAAACATAATCCACAACAAGATGCTTAGCCTTTCTGTCACTTGAAGATGGTGAGTTACCACATATTCTCAGGTCAATCTTGTTCATAGTAAGTACCCACAGTTCTGATTCCTGTCAATATAGGGCCACATGTCTTGTTTTTAGACTTAATATATATGAAATTATACAGTATTAATGAACATTTCTTAAGTTAGTTTAATACATATGCCTTCAGAATTCAGTCATATTGTTGCATATGTTAGTAGCTCACTCCTCTTTTATTATTGAGAAATATCCCACTGTACACAGAGGGCATCTATTCACCTCTTGACTGACATTGAGGTTGTTTCTAGATCTGATTATTAGAAATATAACTGCTGAAATATGTGTACGTCTTTTGGGGAACACAAGTTTATTTTTATTTTATGGAAATATCTGAAAATGAAATTTTGACTTTTCAATTTCAGTTATTCTAACATTTGTGCAGTAGTATTAATCAGGGTTTAGCTTATATTTCTCTGAAAACTAATAGCATTGAGCTTTTTCACAAATACTAATATGTATTTTGGGGTATTCATTTCTTCTAATTTTAACTGATTTTCTCTATAATTATAAGCTTTATAAAATGTTTAGACATGCAACACTTTAATGAATAATTAACTTATCATTTTGAAATGATAATTCTGTTCTTGCTTATACGCTATAATGAAAAATTAGTGTGTGTGTGTGTGTGTGTGTGTGTGTGTGTGCTGTAACAAATATAAATGTATGCACCTAACTCTTTTCTAGCTGACAGCAATACTATATGTATATGTGTGTATATTCACGTGTGTGTGTTGGATCAAATATAAATTTAAGTATCCAACACTTTAATGATTGATATTAATACTTACTCTGCATGCATGTGTGTGTGTGTGTGTGTGTGTGTGTGTGTGTGTATACCTTTACTTTTAAACTACTTTTGGAAGAATATGGTTAGATTTATTTCCCTTATTGAATTGACAATCTCTAACTTTTAAATGCAGTTTCTAATCTTGTCAATTGTATATGAATACTAAGATTTTTAAGTTTGCATCTATCAGCCGACTTATTTTCTAACTGCCTGTGCGGTTTCTATTTCTCCTTTCTCTCTCCTTATGACTACTTGTAAAATGATCAGGGAACTCCAAGATATCTCTCCAAGCAATATAGACTACTGCATTTGTCCTGGGTTACTTCTCAAACTTGAGTTCAGAACCTAGTGTTGAAAACAACACATATTTTGGATATAGAGGAATTTAATTGTAACTAACGTGTAACCTTCCTTGCTGAAACATAATTTTCATAGTATCTGAAGGTATTATACAAGCTGCCAATAGGAAAAGAAATCGATTGCCTTACCTATCTGTAAAACCTATGAACCACAACCATGATCAGAATGGCAGGATACTCCCAAGCATGCAATAGTAGCACTTTCATATTGAGAATAATTAACAGGATTTGAGAGCTGCTCAATGAGAAGGAGTTCATGTCTGCTAACATAAACTGTCAACTACCCATGGCTGCTGAAGTCATGCAATATTGAGGAGAACCTATTAATGTTATTGTGGTGGTTTGAATAAAGATGCCCTCCATGGGCTCATATGGAGTGGAATTCTTAGAAAGTGTGGTCTTGATGGAGTAGGCGTGGCCTTGTTAAAAGAAGTGTGCCTCTTCCGGGAGTGAAGGGGGGCTTTGGGGTTGCAGAAGCCAAGCCACACCCAGCGTCACTATATATTCGTGCTGTCTCCTGATCCAGATAGACAACTCTCATCCACCTTTCCAGCACCATGGCTGCCTACATGCAGCCATGCTCCCTACCATGATGACAATGGACAAAACCTTTGAACTGTAAGCCATCCTCAATTAAATCTTTTCTTTTCTAATAGTTGCCGTGGTCATGATGTCTCTTCACAGCAATAGAAGCTCTAACTGGGGCAGCTGCTTCTCTATATCCAGCCAGTTCTAACTGCATTGTAAACACTTGCACTCTTGCCTTTATATTCACAGGACATGGTCCCTCTCACCCAGCAAAGAAACTTCCTTTTGCAGCAGGCAGAAACCTTCACAGAAAGTCACAACCACTTAAAATGCAAAAAAAAAAAAAAAAAAAAAAACAATTGACTACAGTGCCCAACCTCCATAGATACATCTATAATGCAAATCCTACACCTAAGACTGAGGGAGCATCACAGAGGAGAGAAAAGGGAGATTGTAAGAGCTACTAGATAGTGTCTACAATATATAACAAAGAAGGAAATCTCAACACTATATTTTCCTAAACATGGACAGTGACACTACCACTTTATGTGCCAGTGTGGATGGAGGACATCTCACAAAGCCCCAGCCTTAGATGAAGGGCTGCAGGCTAAGAGAGGGAAAATTAGAATTCTGGTCCCCTAGATTCTGATTCCTAAGTGGTCAGATTTAAATACATATACATAGAAGCAACACTAAATATATTCTTCAGATTGCACTCTGTGTATGCATGTGTCTCTCTGTGTGTATGCGTGTATGTTCATGTGTGTATGCATGTGTCTGTGTATGAAATAATAATAATTAAAGAAAAATAAATAATTAAAATATAAAATAAATTAAATAAATATAATTTAAAAATAATTAAAGAATAAGCCATGGATTGGAGAGAAAGTAGAGAAGGACAGGAAGAGTGACAGGGCAAGTAGGGTGTGAAATACGGTAAATACAGCACTGTATATGAAATTCTCCAATAAAAATTTACATTTTGCAATTCTATTCTAACTTTTGTGGTTCCAGTAGCTTTATCTCTTCCCAGTGTGCTCTACGCACACTGCATTTGTCCTGTGGGTACATACAAAGTATTTCTCTTTAACGGTGTTTAGGAAAATTGTTCCCTCTGGTAGATTTTTTTTATGCTTTGTATATTTGGATATCATTGACATTCATAGATCTGTAGGTTTATAGTTTTTCTCAAATTTGGAATACATTTAATAGTAATTTCCAAAATAAATAGTTCTCTGTTTTCCCAACTTTCATCTATCTCTCTCCTTTTGACAACTCTGATGATTCATACATGAAGCTGCTTGACATTGGCCTACCAGCGTTATTATTTCTGTTAAGTTTCTTCTCTTTTACATTTCATAACAATCACCCCCAGCTTGTGCCTTGGAATTTACTATCTTCTTATCCTTCAGTGGTAACTACATACAGTATATTTGCTGTTTCAGACCATCACTCTATCTCAAGAAAATTCACTTGGAACTTTTAAATGTTTCTCATCTTTCCACTCCATGTTTGGATAAAGGAATTATATAGATAACAGGTTTTATATCTTTGCTCTTTAATTCTAGCATCTGTGTAGTCTCTGGGCTGGCTTCAATCAATTGGAGATCCTCCATATAATGGATCATCTCTTTTGTATGTCCATGTTTTGTGATTGTTTTTTAATGTGTGAGGTCAGTGATTGTGAATCTCATCCCAGCCAATGTTACATAGATTTGTATTTAGCAAATATTCCTCCACTCTATTCTAGAACACAGCTACATTTTACCCTTCCAACCCTTTCTTTTAGCTGCTCTTGGGTGAAACCAAAGCATTTCTAATGGGTTGTATGATTTTTAATACTGAGGCTATTTCATTCACTTAGCTTTATTCAGTACTGTGCAAATTATGAGGCTCACTGGTGAGAATTCCACTCATTCTAGCCTCATGTGTGGGCAGGTGAGATGCTCTTTTCTCTTAGCCCTTTGAGTGGGTTTTCCCAGGCCCCACAGACAAAAAAGATCAGTCATCAGCTGAATACTTAATGGCAAAAATCTCTGTGGATTTTCTAAGTTCCATTTTTTTATGTGTACCTCTACTTTCCAGTCCTATATTCTGCAAACTTGAGTGATGTTGTTTAGCCAACCACTCTGATATATTTCTTTAAACCAAGATCTTTGCTATCCCTTTTCTTTGTTTGTTTCTATCTTCATTTCTTTCTTTTTCTTTGAAATTAAAATATAATTATATTACCTTTTCCTTTCCTCCCTCCAACTTCTGCCATGCATCCACCCCCTCTCAGTGTGAGAGAGACTTTTATCTCTCTCAAATTCATAGTATATGGATTCTTGTTCTTCAATCCCTGTTTTATATGTGTGTGCATATATGTATGTATGTGTGAGTGTGTGTGTGTGCGTGTGTGTGTGTGAGAGAGAGAGAGACAAAGACAGAGACAGAGAAAGAGAGACATAGTTTAAGTACAACTTGCTCAATCCTAATAATGTTAATGTTACTTGTAGGTATATGATTTCAAAGCTGACCCCTATGGAGGCAAAGATAAGCAATTTGAGACTCCTCCCTGAAGATTATTTTCTCTTACTCTCAGCATTTCCAAGTTACCTGTAGTTCATTCTCTATGGTTGGGGGCTCATAAGATTTCCCCCTCGCATGTTAGCATGTCTTAGTATTATTCTCATTGAGGTCTTGTTTAGGCAACCATGTTACTAAGACTCCCTTGATATTTCCAAGACTCACAATCTCACAGCAGACATTCTGTTCTAGATCTTACAAACTTTACACTCCCCTTTTCACAATACTTCCTGAGCCTTGCATGCAGGAGTTGTTCTGTAGATGGATAACCTCAGGCTGAGCACCACATAATTTCTTAGTCTCTGGATTTTAAATAGTTGTGGCTTTCTGTGATAATCCCTGTCTGAAGAAAGAGACATTTCTTTGTTGATGGGTGAGAGATACACTTATCTGCAAATACTTCTTTTCCTTCATAGGTTCATCCTGTACTTTCACTGGAAGAAGCAAGAAGAGACAATCACCATGGTTAATTTAAATATACCCTCCCTTTCAAGGCACTCTCCTTTTTTAACTGATGTGTAGTCTTGGAAATTGTCTTCTCATGTATTCTTTGCTTTCACTTTTCCTATATCTTTTTACTTTCATGGGCAAGAATAAACAGAGTTCTTAAACCTCATATGAGAAAGTAGTGTAAGCCTGGAGTTTGCTATTGATTTGTTGGAACTATTTGGTTTGGATATAATTTATCTGCCAGTTTTTTTAAATGAATGTAACATTATGATTATGGACTACCATTCTATTCCCCTGTCAGTGGCAATAGGTAAGTAGAAGTCTGAAATTTGACTGTAGTCTAGCTTGGCACTTTTAAATTTTTACTTTTAGTTGGCATATCATGATTGTAAAGATTTATAAGGTATGGTGCCCTGACATATATTTATAATATGAAATGAATAAAGCACCATAGTTGAAAAATCCTTACATGCTTACATTTTTGTAGTGAAAGCATTAAATCCCCTCCTATCTGGAAATGTGAAATGTATCATTTATTTTAGTCTCCATATTGTGTGTGGGAGGTGTAACAACATATTGGTGTTCCTTGCTTTTACCTAAGAGAAACTTCATATAATTTGTTTAGAAATCCCCCCTCTTAAGGAAGACCTCTCACCCCTAGTTTCTGATAAATATCAGTCTGTGGTCTTAAGTTTTTGGATTCTACATATTCACAGATTAGACAATGGCTATTCATCTATACCTGCCCTAATTCACTTAGCATAATGCTCTCAGGCTACTCTGAATTTAAATACATTATCCTGAATGGCTGAACTCTACCCATTTTAGGACTAAATAATTTATGCTGTATACAAACCACATTTTCTTGTTACTGATGAGGTAATAGACACTTAGTTCACTTTCAAATTTTTGCATTCATGAAAAGTATTGTAATAAGCTTGGCAATATCTCTTTGACGAGTTCCTTCTGTGTGCATCTTCAATAAAAAACTTGCTCGATCGTATAGTAATTCTATTTTCACTTTTCTCTGTGACCTCCATATTGCTATGCCTAAGTGTATGAACACATATTCCCACCAACAGTGCATACAAAGTGCTTCCCTTCACCTCCTAACTAACATTTTGTCTTTGTCTTTTTAATACTAGTCATCCTAACAGGGGTGAAATGACATCTCATAGTTTTATTATGCATATTCAATATTATGCATATTGTAACTGGTGATGTTTTACATCCACTGACTCTCTGTCTAGTTATGAATAGCTCTTACTGAGGTCCTTTACTTTTTTATTGGCTTTTTGCTTTAGTTTGGTTTGGTAGGGTGGTGTTGGTGAAGGAGTGTTGTTTAATTTTTGCTCTTGAGTTATTAGCCTTTACCCAAGAGTAGGATTTGCAGATAAGCTTTGCTAACCTGTATGTCAGCTCTTGACTCTATCTTCAGCATTTTTGCTTATAGGAACTTAGTTTCAGTTAATCCCACATATATATTCTTCCATTTGTTATTGTTTGTTTGCTTGTTTGGAGTAGGGATCACAACCAGAAACATTTGCTTAGAGCAGCGTTGTGGGGAATCTTGCTGTGCTTTTTGTGTATGCTGTAGAATGACAGCCTTATTTCATTCTTCTATTTGTAGACATCAACTTGTTGATGTGATTGTCCTTTCTCCATTGTATGTACTTAGAAACAGTCACAAAACAACTGCCAATTGGTATATAAGGTTTACGTTTGGCTCTCAGTCCTGAGCTGTTGGGTGTTTTGTTTTGTTCTGTTTTGTATGATCATGTTATCTCTTTTTATGTAGCACCATACTGTTTTGCTTCGTGAAGCATTGTAACAAATTTCAAAGTCAGGTAGTGTGACGCCTCTAGTGCTGTTCATTTAGCTAAAGCTTGGTCTGTTCATCCTTTGATTCCACAGAAAGTTTCTGATTGCTGATGCTGTGTTTGTCTTGCTTAATACAAGAAGGTACAATGTAGCCCGAGATTGCCTCATTCTCATAATGCTTTTCTATGTGTGTGTATGCGTACACACACAAAAGGCATTGTCATTTTTTTTCTTTTTTTATCTCTCTAAGAGAGGGTTTTTCTGTGCAACCTCAGCTGTCCTAGAACTTGATCTATCAATCAGGCTCCCTGAGCCCAGAGATCTGCTTGTCTCTGCCTCCCATGTGCTGGGATTAAAGGCCTGTGCCATTACCACTCAGCTAATAGCATTGCAATTTTGATAGGCATCACCTATGGTGTCAAAAGTTTGCTATAGAGTTTCTATAAGCAATATGAACCAAAGAACATTAGCTGTTTATATCTGTAACTGGAAAATTCTATTTTAAGATGAATTTAAATGTACCTAGTAATGAAGCTAACAATTAGATTTTCTTTCCCATACTAGTTCCTGGTCTTGTGAACTGACTCTAAAGTCAAATGTAAAGTAGATGTGTTAATCAGTTCTTCAATTAGACTTCATCTTGCAGAACCAATAAAGCAATTGTACTACAATTCTTTTTATTAAAGCTAGCTTTGTTCCAATTTGGATTTATATTATATAGGCTAATAGGATTGGTGCAATACTAAATTCTTGCGTTTAATATTTTACTAACGCATATTAATAAGGAGTTTCTTAAAAGTGAGAGAGTACATTGAGGGACTAACATTAATTGAGTCATAAGTTTCATATTTAATCCATATTGTAAGCCTTTTGAGATATTAT
The DNA here is from genome assembly GCA_019843965.1 of Rhynchomys soricoides. NCBI lineage: Eukaryota > Metazoa > Chordata > Mammalia > Rodentia > Muridae > Rhynchomys > Rhynchomys soricoides. Next base: position 1,979,084 of record JADRCH010000060.1, read on the forward strand.
TCTCATTAAACAGAGAAGTAAAACATAATTTGAAAGCCTAAGCAACCACGACTTAAATTCATAGTTCATAAGAACACTACAAAAGGCATATGAGCTTCTTGTGTAAAGTACTTATGACCTTCAAAGAGCTTTATGTTTTATATAATGCTCAGAATAATAATATAGAGACATAACTTATATATTCCAAGTTTAGCCCAAGATGTCAGGGTTGAAGTGCACAGATTTTTAAGTAATTTGTTTGTGGTCATTAACCCCCTAACAAAAGGCATAACAAGAACAAGTTTTATGGTTCCAGACATGTACTGAGACAATTACTACAATATCATACCCCTCACTCACAGCAGAAAGCAAAATTCCAGGGTTTTACATAAAATCCCTAAGCACCTACCTTTTTCAGACAGCAATAGAAATGTGTAGAGAATAGAGATGGTTGTTTCCTTCAGAATTAAAAAAAAAAAAGTCGGCCATAGCATTGATCAGCTTCAATCAACGTAATAAACATATAAACATCGAGTAGGCAGAGATCTATAACAATTCATCTGGTTGTTTTTGGTGCTTATAACTAGTAGAAATTCCCCTGTTTGAAGACACATTTCATTTCAATCATTATAAAGAAATGAGATCTATCTTAAGTTTAATTCATTGAGTGTGCTTGTTCTCACAATTTGTTCTATGCAAATAGACTACAGTTAAGTATGGTTCTAATTATTAGCCAAGGATATCAATACCAGATAAAATAATAAATTGAATGATCTTGTCTGGTTTTCTTGTCTGCTAATCCATACTCATCTATGCTGAATTCTTCAAGATATAGTATTCCACATAAAATCTAATGAAAGTGCAAAGGAAGACAATGTCAGTAGCAACAGGGAGAAGTGTCCTATTCCCTAATACATACCAGGTTCTCAAAGAATGCATATGGAATGAATAAATATTCATATTCAGTGAACATTCCTAAAATCTAGACTATTATAGGAGGTAACATGAGCAGGAGACTCATCAAAGTTAAATTCCACACTTCTTTCTTATCACAGATAGGAAATTCAGGAATATGGAATGATTATAGGAAAAAGATAATGAGTTTACATTTAAAATTAATCAGTTTGAAAGGTTTATGGGGCTTCCATATGCAGATGTAGTAGATCACTGAAAGATGGATTGCTTTGAAGCACACAAAAGCTCACTGCACTGGATATTTATGCTACAATATCATCTGTTTATATGCAGGAGATAAAAACTAAAGAGGTGAATGAGAGTCATTTGTCATTCATAAAATTTGCAGCATGGTATTGGGATACTTGCTGGGGTAGACAAAAAAAACAGAAGTCAGAAATCTATTGACTATTGGTATTTACATGGATAGCCATATAGAAAATTAAATTTTATGTGTTGAAAAACAAAGTTTAAGTCAGAATTTCTTTTTATGGTTTCAGATTTTGAGTACATTCATACATTGGTTTTATCTTTCATGCCTTCATGCCTTTTTCCTCACAATTTAGAACAGACTTTATTCCTTACTACCTTGCACAGATGTTCTGTAATCCATCTACCTAAAATATATATCTGGTTTTAAAATGCCTTAAAAGACATGGCTAGTTGCCTGTCTGACATCTGTTTATATTCACTCCTAGAGGAAGCCTTTTTATTGAGATTTTCAACATTCCTCACTAAGCCTCCACTCCCAAGAGTGACAACTCCTGATTAGGCTAAATGGGTAGCAATGACTAGAGATGATTGGATTATTCAGACCAGGATAAGAGATGCAACTGGCATCTAGTGGAAAAAGACCAGAAACACTTCCAAATGTAGACTACAATGTGCAAATAGTCTGTAATAACTAGAAATTATTCAGGCCAAGAATCAACATATAAATATTCCATATCTTCCTTTTAAGAAACATAAACTTATGATTTCAATTAAATTAGAAAGGATGTGTTGATATGAAAGTTTCATTGTGGAATGCAGCGTAGTGAAAGCACAGTCATCAAGCTCTAGGCTGGATATCAGTTTCTTCACTTCCTAGAATAGAGGTTTCCTTTTATGCAAGGAACACTTTCCAAGACTCCCAACAAATCCCTGAAACTTTAAGTAGTACCAAACTATAGCATCTGTAGGTATATGTTTATAAAAATAAGTACTTCTGTGCATGCATACCTGTGCTAAACATCACTTGGGTAATATAAGGAAATAGAAACAAATAATTGTCTAACCATTTTAATAATTTATAAGAAAGTACATAAATAACTTCTTCCACCAAAATTCCTTATATATTCAGCCTTCTACATTTTGTTGAAATTTTATGGAAAGAAAACTATATCCTTGGGCTGGATAGATGGCTCAGTAGACAAGAATACTTGGCATGCAAAAATGAAGAATCAAATTTTAATCAACAGCACCAACATGAAAAAGCCTGGCATATAACCCAAGTGCTAAGACCCCAAGACAGGCAGTCCCTTGGAATGAGTTGACCAGCCAATCTAACTCAATGATAAGCTTCAGATTCAATGAGAGATCTAATCATTTCTTATTTTTCAGTTTATCAATTTCATAAAATATATCTAATTATAGTCTTTCCTCTATTCCAACTTCTCTTTAACCCGCATCCCCTTACCTACTAGTCTTCATGTTTACTCTCTTTAAAAAAAGAAATCAAGACAAAATAACCACACTCCCCACAACAACAACAACAACAAAAAAAAAAGGAGTAAAATTTGTGTTATCCAAGCACATCAGAGCTTGAAACATGTCCTGAAATGTGCTTGATATACCCGGGGTCTCTATTAAAGAAAATTGTTTGTTTTTTTTTTTTCTTTACCAGCAGCTATCAACTGCAAGTAGATTGTTGACTAGGGATGCGATTGTATGCCCAATTTCCCCTCACCATGCTAGGTCTTTATTTGACTTAAACCTGTGCAGATCTTGTGCATGTCATATATGTTATCACCATCTCTAAGTCCACATGTGGATCAACACTTTTGTGCTTGGAAAACATTGTATCCCTGACATCATCTACCACCCCAGCCTTTTATAATCTTTATGCCTCTCTTCTACATAGATCTCAGAACATGGAGGGGAGGACTATGGTAAAGAAATCACATTTAGGACTGAGTGTTCCATGGTCTCTTATTCTCTGAACACTTTGTAATTGTGGGTCTCTATGGTAATTACCATTTATTACAAGAAGCTCCTCTCATGAGGGTTCAGCCAGGACCAGACATGGGTTACGTTTCAGTGATTGGCCGAAGAGATCTTAGAAATTTCCCCTCCCCATTTTTACATGCTGTTGCAAATGTTATTGGTTATTCTCCACAACCTGATGGTAACACATCACTGCTGAAAACATCACATATTTATGCCATCAAACATGGGGAGATCAAGCTGGTGAGAATCTATCTTAAGGGAATAAAGCATAAAATGATAGAGCAGGGCACCCAAAAGTCTTCTCTGTCCTCCATGGAGACATATATCTGCACATACATGTGGACAGAGGTGTAGATCACACACAGACACACAAACACAGAGAGAGAGAGAGAGAGAGAGAGAGAGAGAGAGAGAGAGAGAAACAGACACACACACACACATACACACACACACACACACACACACACACACACACACTTCAGGGAATGGGATGAACTAATGTAAACGGTATGAGCCTTTTAATGAGTCAACAGGCTGCTATGCTCCTGGAGATACTGAGCCAGGATATTGTAAGATTTTTGTCAAACTACCCAGGACAGAATGCAATTTCATATTTATGAGTTGCCTCTTCTGGAATCCTTTATTTATTATTATCAGTCTACAGATGAGTGAGTTTGCTGTTTTCAGGTCCTTACATAATCCTTCCTCCTTGAGTAAGGATAAAGTCCAAGAACTCACTTCTAGACAGTAGATTAAGCTATACAGAGACTGTGACCTCCAGGTTAGTTGTGAGTCTCTCTTGCTTATTCAGATTATTTGTCTGGGAAAAAAGACAGTTGCCACAAGGTGACCCAGCTCTGTGGAATGAATCACTGAAAGGGAACAGGCCAACAAATAATCACAATGTTATGCAATATTAAGCTTAGAAGCAAATGTCTGTTGTGTCCACTATCAGGTGACACCACAGCTTTTGTTGACAACAACACAGTAACTTCATGAGAGATGCCAGGCCCAGAGGGCCAGACTATGCCACATCAATATTTCCAATCAGGAGAACTCTGATAAAATTTAATCTTTCATGGAACTCTAAATTGGACTGGTTTTTTATAGGAATGTATTTAACTTGCAGAGACAGTGTTCTATTTGAATGCTGGCACTTGAATACAAAATAAATTGTCACATTCCATTTATTGTCAACATTTTCGTTATCTCTATGATAGAGATTACATATTTACACACACACACACACAAATGTGTGTGCATGCATGTGTGTGTGTGTGTATGTGTGTGTGTGTGTGTACCCCAGTATCATGCTTTATTAGACCTATTTACCATCCTGTGCTGGCTCCATATGAAATGAATATTATTTTATACATGAATTAATCAGAGTGTCATTATAATAGAAAGTACACATTGGATTCAGATGGGTTTCAACTTGAAGTCTGATCTGCCCATTTTTTCATGGAGATTTGGTCAAGTGCAATAATCCATCTGAACTTGAGTGTCATCACTTATGAAGTGCTGATCTGGGCTGAAAAGAGAGAGGGGGCATCTAGTCTAGCAGAAAAAAATTCACAGAAAGCAATTTAACAGTGATGGTATTTAAGCAAGGTTTTAGAGATAAATCAAAGTTACAAAGCAACAGTAGGACAAACAGTGATGTCAGCATCACTGGTAACTGATACAAAGGTCTGGTATCTTTGGCAGGTGGGAAAAGTGTGAAGTTGATGAGGAAAACAGTAAGAGTGGAGGAGTTTCTGGAGATCTGTTGGGATCTAAAGTACATCCTGTATTACAAAACCTCTTAGACTTCTTTGGAAGAGTGGCAGTTATTTCTTTTGCAGTAAAGAAGGTGCAATATATAGGTTTGTGTTTTGTACATGTCTCTAGAAGATAAAAGGCAGAAGTCAGCAAATTATTTAACAAAGGACTGGATGATAAAATATCTTGCATCTTTCAGCCTGTGTAGTTCCCACCACAAACTCAGTTGTGCCTTTAGGGAAATAGCAATGACAGTGGGTAGATACATACAAAAGTCAGTTTATACGAACAGAGAGTAAGCAGTGTATGACCTATGGGCCTCAGTTTGCTAATTCCTGATGTAAAGTATAAAGAATAGACAAATACGATGTCCAGAAACTATTTAGAAAAACATATAAAGGTTGGCTGAGTAGTTAAGAGTATTTGCTACTCTTGTAGAGGCCCTGGAGATGGTTCACACCACCCACATAGTGGTAACTGTAACTCCAGTCTCAGGGGGATCCAACACCCTTTTCTGGGCTCTACAGGCACCAAACATACATATGGCATACATACATACATGAAAGCAAAACACACACACATAATGAAATAAATTCTTAAAAACAAAATAGTCAATAACTTAATTTAATCATTTTTCATACCTACAAGAAAGGCTGTCCATGTGAGAAAGACCCTGTAAAAGATGCTCACTGGTGGAAAACAGACTCTGTCTTTTTTCTGGTGGAAGTTACAATATAGTGAATCGGAATAACTGAGAACATCCTGAAGAGTGAATGTTGCAAGCCAGAATTCCTGACGCACACAGACATCATCATTGGTGTAATGAGTTGATTTGATATTTAAAATGATTGTACTTAAAAGTATTCTTAAGAAACAAAATGTCTAGTACATATTTAATGATCAAATAGAAGAACTTAAAGAAACCACAACTTCCAGGCAATAAATCTAGTAAAAAGTCTAAGAGACATGCCAAGGACTATGCTAGGAATTGTGTATGTGTGCTCTGATCTGATGCTTGTGGTACTGTAAAGTGACCATTACTCCCATGTGAAAATCTGGCTTTCCTTCCTTTCATATTCCCGATGGGGAAAAACTCAGGCAAAAGCAGCAAGCAGTGGAGGCTGAAGTTTTATGTTGGGAGACTAAGCAAAGAGTCTGCCATGAACCCTTGAGAGTCCCACAGAAAACTAGGGGTGTGCCTGGGAACTGGAATCAGGAATCCCAACTGCTACTTCCTGCTTCCAATCATCCTCCCAGGAGAGCTGCCCCAGCTGTGTCTGAGTGGAAGAAAAGCTGAGAGCATCCTTGAAAACCCAAGCTCTTTTTATAAATTCAGTCTTCTGGGGTGAAAAGGCAGAAAAAGAACAAAGAAAGTGTGGGCTTTAGAAAGTAGTGTTTCCCTTTCATCAAATGGAGGGAAGTGGCCAGAGAAAGAGACAGTAAAGCAGCCACACTGCTTGCTGGCCACAGAAGATGAAGTCCCAGTGTGCCCTGAACACTCACCCACTGGCTTAGAAGGAGTTCTGTTAGGCTCAGAATAAAGTGGTTGTACAAGGGCTTCTGTTTCTCCCTAATGAGTTGATTATATCCTGTCAGAAGAGTCATAAGGCCATCAAATGTCAAGTCCATTTTCTCAAACATATTATTTTCATAGCAGCTGGGCCTGACTAACTCTCAAAACAGAGCATCCCATTGTTCTTTCCACAGAGAACATTGGAGCGAAACTCAATTAAAAAAGAAAGGAAAGGGGCTTAGAGGACACATGATCCTGATTCATACAAGTTTACAATTCGCTGTTTAGAAGCCAATTCTATTAGAATGATTTGGACACTTAGTTCACAATTAGCTCTTAATGCCAGAGGAAATAGGCATGGAATGTGTTGCTCACCCCCAGGACTGTTTCTCATAAGGGAGGGCATAGTGTTAGTCATTGCCTGATGCTGAAAAGAGAAGCCCGGAAGTGAGAGATGACATGAGTGCTAACTCTAAGCATCCCAACATAATCTCCTGACTATACCTAGTTTATCACATTTCCCCAGAACACAGATATAATATTGACACTAAACTTTAAGAATCAGGCAAGCAGAGTATTGGATATATATATATATATCCCAAATGGTCATAGTGATGAATTAGACACACTAATAATTAGATCACAGTTGTTAAAGAATAAGTGGCCTAAAATACCTATGACATGCTACAAAAAACGTTCAGTAAATGATAATGATTTTGAAATCATAACAAAACTGGAAATCAATGATGAAAATAACAACCATGAATCAAGGACTGTGAACAGGATTCTAGAGCAGTGGTTCTCAACCTTCCTAAAAATGCGACCTTTAAATACAGTTTCTCATGGTGTTCTGGTGACCCCCAACTATAAAATTATTTCATTGCTACTTCATAACTGTAAGTTTGCTGCTGTTATGAATGGTAATGTAAATATCTAACTTGCAGTATTCCTGCCCTATAAGGGCCACAACCTAAAGTTTGAGAATCACCAATATTAGAGTTGGTGATCAAGAGTCATGAGATCTGAAGCAAAAACCAAACAGTAGTCCCACATTTATATTAATTAATCTAGTATATAGCAAGTTTGACAACACAGACTGTCCAGAGTGATGTTTAAAGAAAGCACATGTCCTACCACCCAGCTCCCATCACCAAAATTTGTCACTGATCTGATCATTTGTTTTTACTTGTTTTCAGTTTTCTGTAAGGTGACAGAACAACAGGCAGAATTTTTTTTCATACTTTATTTACATTTCAAATGTTTCCCCCTTTCCAGATCTCCCCTTTGGAACCTCCCCATTTCCTTCCCCTCCCCCTGCCACTATGGGGGTATTCCCCCACCTACCCACCCATCCACTCTCATCTTCCCTCCTTGGCATTCCCTTATATTGGGGCATCTAACACCCTCAGGCCCAAGGGCCTATCCTCCCCCTGTGATGCTCCAACATGTTCCACTATGTTCATAGCAGCCATATTTATAATAGCCAGAAACTGGAAACAACCCAGATGTCCCTCAACAGAGGAATGGATAGAGAAAACGTGGTACATTTACACAATGGAATACTACTCAGCTATTAAAAACAACAACTTCATGAAATTCGCAGACAAATGGATGGAACTTGAAAATATCATCCTGAGTGATGTAACGCAGTCACAAAAGAATGAACATGGTATGTACTCACTGTTAAGTGGTTATTAGCCCAAAAGTTCGAAACAGCCAAGAGTCACTTCGCAGCAACAGTAGGACTGAGTGTGAGGTTTCAGATGGAGGACTTGGAGAAAGGACTGAAAGAGCTGAGGGAGTTTGCAACCCCATGGAGGGAGCAACAGTGGCAACTGGCCTGACCCCTCAAAACTCCTGGAGACTGAATCACCAACCAAAGAATACACATGGAGGGACCCATAGTGCTGGCCACATATGCGGCAGAGGAGGGTCTTGTTAGCCAGCAAGCAGAATTTAAAATGGCCCTATGACTCCTAGCCTCTGGCGCAATGTTTCCTATCACTGATGCTGTCAAATACTAATAAAAGTACCACTGTTAAGGAATTTCCATAGATACTGTGAAGATGACCCCAATATAAACAATTGTACCTTGTGCAGGCACAGAGTTTCCTGGAGCTGACAGCTGAAAAGAAAGTCAGAGTGAAAATATGAACGATCTGACACATTGTTGCTTTTTTGGAAATGGAAGTAGATACAGAACAAGGAACAAAAGAAGTATGCAGAAGCTGAAGATCTGCATGGAGACAAGAGCTAGTTGGCAGTCCTATAATGACTAGATCCTACAATGAAATGAATTTTTTCCAACACAATGGGTTTGGGACAGGATCTTTTGATCACATATTCTGAAGACTAGAATACATCTCAATGTCAAAATTGTGGTGCTCTGTGCAAACTGATATATGTATGGCACACTAGACTTCTGAGCTGAAACTTGTGAATTAATTGTTAGGTATTGATTTAAACCACAAATTTTGTCATATATCAATAGAAAGCTGATATAAATATCTTGAGAGCTGCAAATGACAGAAATTTCACTAAGTTCTCTTGCCTTTTAATGAGCCTACGCTTTCTACCTAATCCTGAGGAATTAGGTCACATCCTATGTCAAATATTGGCACATGTGCACATGCACATGCACACATAGACACACACACACACACACACACACACACACACACACACACACCAAACTTCCTTTCAAAGTTGTTGGATAATTAAGGCAAAAAAGTACATATTTTATTTGAAGTAACTGTTCACTTCCCTAGTGCACTTTTTCTTAGCCTGTCATTTCTTCAGTGACTATTCATTGAACAACTATCATGTGCTAGGCTACAAAGATACAACTTAATTTACCAATACACAGCTGTTCTGTGAGCTAGTAGGCTAGGATGAATATGGAATAACAAAGGAAGCCTAGACAAAAAGAATGTAGCCCATAGCTTGGACATCAAAGAAGGTTTCTCAGAATTTGTACTTTGTAGAATGAAACCTTAAGAATCAACCAGTCACAATAGATGGAAAGAGATTATTTCCAGACAGAAATATAATATCTAAACTTATTCAAATCTCTAGGAGAGCTGTTCAGAAGCCATTTTGACAAGGAGGAGCAGAGAAGAGACAGTGAAAAGTTAAAAAAAAATGATCTCATCTCTAGAGTAGGATCTTACTAAGAAATTGAGAATTTTTCCTAAGTCCAGGGAAACCCCTAGAAATCAGAAATGACCTCACTGGCTAAATAAACCCTTTTTCAACAAACTGATGTCTGACAAACTTGAATTGTTTGGAGAGAAATCCTCAGTACTAGAAATAACAGATAATTCCTATAAAAATGACATTCATGAAGACTGATGGAATGACCTACATTAGACTCATGAGATGATAAGAACAGAGATGTGAGGATTATCAGCTCTGGGTTTTATATATAGAAAGTAAAGAATCCTAAAAGAGACATCACCTCCCAGGCTTCTGCTGTGGAAATGAGATGGGAAGGAATGACAATCAATGAAAAAGGGAACTGTAGAAGAAAGCCATCTGATTAGGGGCGGGGTAAAGATGGAAGGTTTGGTACCAGATCTTTTGCCTTTATGAATGGTCTGCAGAGTGAGTTTATATGGCCAGAAGTAACAGTCACTCCTTAGTTTATATTGGAAAGACCAAAAGTGGCTTTCCATAGCAGCATCACTGATTTCTTAACAATTTTCCTTTGTGGTTGTTTACCTTCTATAGAAGCGCAGTTTATCTAAGCCCTTGTCATTCTAGTTACCATTGTCTCTCATTACTGAGTCCTCTCCTATCACTACAGACAGAAAAATGAGCAGCTCAATGGGTTGATGTGTTCTCAGAAGGGACTATAAAAAGACAGTTATTGCAGACCCAATGGGAGATGAACTAGGTATTAAAGAGATTCTTTATTTAATTCTGCCCTTATACCCATTTGTCTAGATTAAATACTTAATATGCACAACTGTTACTCATATTTGATAATTAAAGTGGAAAGATACAAGATAAGGGGAAACATCAAACTGGCCTCAGAAGGCAAATTAGTTCCTTCCAGCAACATGTGAGGGTCCCATGGCTTTGGTAACAATAGAAGGTAAAAGGAACATCTTTCTTTAGCAGATCTTGACCTAGGTTTTATTTCTGTCGATCCATTTATTAGGTAAACATTAATACGTGATGCAAAATGCAAGCAATCAAGAATCAATCACAAAGGAAAGCAGATAGATTGTGTGTGTGTTAGAGAGAGAGAGAGAGAGAGAGAGAGAGAGAGAGGGAGAGAAGAGAAGAGAAGAGAAGAGAAGAGAAGAGAAGAGAAGAGGCGAGGCAGGGGTTGGTTAGAGACAAAACAATGGAGTCTAGAATGGCAAGCTCTGAACTTGCATTCTTGTTAAAATGGGTTTAAAACTAAATTTTTGAACTCTAAAATGCTTACATGTTGTCTCTACCCATTAGATTTTCTGTCTCTTAATGGAAGGTTAACAGAATTAAACTGACATAGTTAATGTCAGCATTCAGTGAAATAAGCAAGAAAAAAATTCTCACAATACTGATACATTCATTTTTAAAACACTTATTTTATTATCACTTTTATCATTGCTACTTGCACTAGCTCCTTACACATGCTTTCAAGGTCTGTCATTATCTTCTAGGACATAATATTCTATTATTCTGTAGAACCAACTTCATATATATTGAGAATAAACATTTTCAGCACAAAACTAGCCAGCACTTTTTCAAATAGAATCATCATAGAAGGAAGCCAGTGGGGTTGTAGGAGGGAAGCGGGTGCCCTGGATGCTGCATTATCAAGCCTGGCACTCACCTATTCAGGTTGGAGAACCTACAGAACCTGTGGCTTGTTCTCAATAGTCATGTGACTGTTGCTAGCTGATTATGCATTATTGATGTAATTCTAACTTTATCTTGTTTTCTGTTTTTTCTTGTCACTGAGCGATTCAAGTTTTAAATTAAAAAGTATCTGAAAACATCTTTGAGGCATCCAGAAAAGACTATATTGAATAGATAGGGAGAGAGAGGGCAGCCTTGCCTAGTCCCTGATTTTAGTGGGATTGCTTCGAGTTTCTCTCCATTTAGTTTGATGTTGGCTACTGGTTTGCTGTATATTGCTTTTACTATGTTTAGGTATGCTCCTTGAATTCCTGATCTTTCCAAGACTTTTATCATGAAAGGATGTTGAACTTTGTCAAATGCTTTTTCAGCATCTAACGAAATGACCATGTGGTTTTTTTTCTTTGAGTTTGTTTATGTAGTGGATTACATTGATGGATTTCCAGGTATTGAACCATCCCTGCATCCCTGGGATGAAGCCTACTTGATCATGGTGAATGATCATTGTGATGTGTTCTTGGATTCGGTTTGCAAGGATTTTACTGAGTATTTTTTGAATCAATATTCATAAGGGAAATTGGTCTGAAGTTTTCTTTTATTGTTGGATCTTTGTGGGGCTTTGGTATCAGTGTAACTGTGGCCTCAGAGAATGAATTGGGTAGTGTTCCTTCTGTTTCTATTTTGTGGAAGAGATTGAAGAGTATTGGTATTAGGTCTTCTTTGACGGTCTGATAGAATTCTGCACTGAACCCACCTGGTCCTGGGCTTTTTTTGGTTGGGAGACTTTTAATGACTGCTTCTATTTCTTTAGGGGTTATGACATTTTCTCAATTAAAAATGGCCAACAGAAAATGAGCTTGACTACATCTTTGGAGGTTTCTTGTCTCATAATATCATGTTGGGGCTGTGTGTGTGTGTGCCTTCTTTTGGGTTCTTTCCTTTTTGTTTGCTTGTTTTTTATGTCCAATTTCAATGTGTTAGTTGTTTTATATTTTCCTTTTATTTTATTATCTTATTTTTTATTCTTTAGATAACAAAGCCTGTTTGTTTTCTAATGAGGGACAGAAGGGGTGGATACGGATGGGAGGAAGGTGAGGAATAGATGGGAGGAGTAGAAGAAGGGGAAACATCATCTATTTTTTTTAAAATATTTTCAAAATAAAACTCTGGTTGTTTCTTTCTCCCATTTGAACATAAATATAGGCAAAATTACACAGTGATTGCCTGGGCCCAAGTGAGAAATACCAAATCAATCACAGTTGAACACAGCCATAATTAAATATCTGAAAAAAATCACGAACTCCTTTTTATGTGAGAAAATCTCATAATTCCTATTCCTTGGCTCCAAATATATTTCCTTTCCATGGTGTTATAAAAGCCACAAGATGCAGAATGATGGATATACTGACAACATGAAGCATAATAAGTAAACAAAAGCAAAGATTTAATTTCTTGGTTTTGAGTAAATTCTAATTTGTGTGGTATTTTTTTCCATAACTATTTAGATGGAAATCTCTGGTAAAGGTGATATGTTGCTTGAACAATGAAAATTAGTTCTATAAATGACCCAATAGCTGATCTACTCAGCTTCATGTTTAGAAGATGAACCCATGCCATAATAAGCACATAGCTATGTACCCCAGAGAATTGGCTGGTAGCCAAAATCAAATTTTGGTGGCAAAATTTGTGGAAAATTGACATTTCAGTTTAGTGTCCACCCCAACCAGGGCCTTAGCATGTAACTAGCACAATAAAATTGAAAGTGGAATAGACCCATGCAAAAGTTTCCATTTCCACCAACACTTTGTTTAAAGTAAAACTGGATACCTCACTGACACATTTGCAGTGTGCAAGTGTCAAGTTCGCAATTAGTGTTGAATATCAGCAGCAGTCCCCACTTGTGCTGTCATCTGGATTGTGTAACAGTGGGGACTTTATAAACAGCAACTGTTCATTTTTGTGGTTCAGTTTTCACTAGATGTGCCCAAAAACTATCTGACCAAATAAGTGGGTGACAATAAGATTGAACACAGAGAATAGCAAAGTTCTTTGCCATAGGCAAAGCCAATTCCTTCAGGAACTTAGAAAAACACTCTTATGCTCTGAAGTAATGGTCAAAGTACCACAGAAATCTATGCATTTGGAGCAGGAATTGGCTCAGCCTTGTTGGGACATTTTGAAATTAGTCCATCATACATTTTTTTACCAAATAATACTAATGGATCACTACACTCAAACAGTTGATAATGGTGTTCTTTAAAGAGAAATCATTTTCAGAAGATACTTGTCTAGATATGGGTACTCAGCATCTTAACAGTCACTGTTGCATGTGTTGATTCTCAGGAACAAAATATTTTGTCTCTGACTGATACACAAGGTATTATTTCATGGCATGAAGGACTGTTTCAAGAGATGCTTCTCTAATGCCAGTGCTAGGAATCAAAGTTAAAATAATAGTCTAAAACTGTATCCTAGAGACAATTTATGGATGGTCAAAGAGCAAAGATATGAAAAGGGATAAACAAAGCCTCCAAATATCATATAAAGACAACATCCTTGGAAAGAACCAGTTAAGATGGAATTCTATATATGTGTGGGTGAAAGTTGATATTCTCTTCTTGAGATATTTAAATGAATTTTATCTTCACACCTTCTTGGAACACAAAAGAAAAAAAACTTGAATATCTCTTCATTGGTCAACCAACAAATATCAATTGACAATTTAATTACTATGCTGTAATCCATGAAAAGAAAGATACAAAGAAGTCCCCATTAGTGGTTCTGATTGACTTGCTTCTAATTGAGTCAAGAAATCCAGATATAACACAACTAAAAGCTACTTAACAACATAGTAATAGCAACAAGTTTATCAAAACTTCTTTATAGCATAGAGAATAGGACAAAGGCTTGCTAATGCATTGCTATACTGTATGTGCTGTCAATGAGTTAAAGCAATTTTTATTTAATGAATTTGAATACTTGGGTTTTTGATTGCAATAAACACTAAGTTATGATAACTCAGAGATGATTCATAGTATGAAGACCTGTTTTGACCCATGAGATTTGGGTTGCCAGCATTTTATATCTACTTTCTGCCTTAGATCCCCTGGCTCACAGTCTCAAGCTTCCAGCTTCCCCATAGCATCTGCTTATCTTTTTCCTCATGAGTCAGATTCTGAACTAACACATAGGTTCCCAACTCAGAGCATCCCAAACATGACTCTACCTCAAGGCAGTTGTCTAGCCATTACTGTGTAGATAGTTATTTGCTTATCTGTTTCCCTCTATGTTGCCTATTTTAAATTTGAAGAGAAAACAAATAATTGTGAATGGCTATGTTTTCAGGGCAAGAGACATCATGAGATGTTTATCTCTTATTGGCTGATGTCCATTGGATAAGTTCTCCAGGCTTTATACCATGTTTTGGGATGTGTCAATTATGAGTGTGGGTACGTAAGGCATCCAAGTAGTGATATTTAGCACAAGGACCGGCAAACTTCTGTAAAGATAAGACAGTAAATAGTTTAGAACTTATAGATCAAGACTCAATGGTTGTAACACTTATATCATTACTCAAATACAATATTTTATATACAATTATATTTTATATAATTATAATGATATATAATATAAAATATATAATATCATCATAGAACAGAATTATTCATATATATCTTACAAGAGAAAGTGGCATAGAGCATTTTAAACTACCATTTTCTTCCTGGGCAATCTGGGATGGGGGGAGTGATTACTTCCTGCTTGTATTGTATTTCTTCAGAGAAACAGAACCAGCAAAAAATAGATGATGATGGGTGATGTTAATGATAGTGATGGGGAGAGGGAGAGAGAGAGATTGATTTACTGTACAAAGAGGTTCATGATTATGGAGACTGAAAAGTCCCACCTGATACATTCTACCACCTAGAGAATGGGGAAAGTCAGTACTATAATTTAGTATAAGTCTAAAGATCTGAGTACAGCAGGGCTAAATGGTATACCCCTTATTCTGACACAAAGAATATGAGTGGCTACTGTAATAGGTCTCCAGTTCCTAAGCCTTAAGAATCTGAACTTCTGGTAAGGGCAGAAGAAAACAGAAGCCTAGCCCCACAGAGATCCCAACACTTCTTTCTCTCTCTCTCTCTCTCTCTCTCTCTCTCTCTCTCTCTCTCTGTTCCATCTAGACCTTCAGAAAACTAGATGATGTCTATGCACATTGGTGAAAACATAGCATTCTTTCTGTCCATAGATTTAATGACTGCTCGCATCTGGAAATATCACCAACAACGTATCTGTAACAATTCCTTTCCAGTTACTGCTTGTTCTTTAATCCAGACAAATTGATAAGTAAAATTAATAGTCACAACGCTTTTTCCTTTTGTTCATTATTCATGTATAATAACATATAAAAAACAGGATGTTTTATTTAAAATCTTTTAATATTTGAAAATAAAATATAATTACATCATTTCCCCCTTTCCCCTTCCTATTTCTAATACTTCCCAACTACACCCCATCCTCAAAAGTATAGTCTCTGACTTCATGGGATCATTTTCTTTATTTGGCTAGATGACAGATAATTGATTGATAGATAGATAGATAGGCAGATAGATACATGATAAATAGATAGATAGATAGATAGATAGATAGATAGAGATAGAGAGATGGTAGAAATATACATAGATACATAAAATATATCCTAAATCTTAAATATATAAGCTGCATGGCCTTTTAGAATACAATGTAATATTAAAAATACTTAGGAAAAAATTATGTCTTTTCATTTTGTATGTAAGTGATATACTTATGCATATACATGTCCACATGTATGTAAGCATGTCCAAGAGTGCAGACTCATACGCATGTATGTAGTGTGCATGTGGAGGCCAGAAATGGCATCAGGTGTCTTCATCAATTGCTCTCTGTCATCCATATTTGAGACAAGATCTCTCACATTATTACAGAATTCACTAATTTGTACAATCTAGTTAAGCCAGCTTATACTGGGAACCTCTGTCTCCACCTCCTGACTGCTGGGATTATATGTGGGACACTGCACCCACTCAGCATTTGTGAGTGGATGATCTGGAGAATCTATACTCAGTAACTCACATTTATATGAGAACCACTTGACCCACTGAGCCATCTCCTTAGCCCTAGAACTCCAATTATATTCTTTTTCCCCCTATGCAATAGGAATCTTTTGTGAAACTAAAAATCTTGCATTGATTGAAATGTGGCAGACATTCAAAATCTCTCCTGTCTGTTCTACAGTGTGAATGGAGAATCTCAGACATGAAACCATCCACTCCATGGGTTACTCTGGAAAATTCCAAATTGGAGCTTTGTGAAAAAGGAGACATTACCTCAGAATTTCCACATGTGTTCTTATGGAGATTCTGTTTATGTGAATGGATATTTTTACCAGATATTGAAGAAATGCTAATGCTGGATTCTAGTACAGTGAAGGAAATTCAGCTAGCCATTGGCTCATGATATTATGAGAAACAGAGTTGAGTTAGACAAATGCTTCGTAAGGAATGGTCGCTAAAATAAGTAATTGGTTTTCTTGGAAGTGAAGATAAAAACAGGTTACTGCCATTATCCTTTTCCTATAAATGACTTTGAAAAAATTAGAATGAAAGTCTTAAATAGAGACCTTAAATTTCAAATGGCCATTGAGGGATAAGGAATCCTACTGTCTTTCTTGATCCAATGGATAGTCCCAGTGAATGGATAGTTGGATGGATGGATGGATGGATGGATGGACGAACTGATAAGTATTCTGCACCTTTTATCTATTCCATATAAAATAGAATAAGTGAAAAGAGCCACAGGCTTCTTGGAGATGAGGCTTTGAAAAATAATTTTTAAAAAATTGAGTAAACCCAGGAGAAATATGAAAGGATAAATTTCATTGAAATAAAATTACAGGAACAACAGCACAAAAAACTAAAAGAGATGCAAGTTCATCTCCCATGAGGAAAATAGTAACTTATCTTCTCATGCTCACATTGAGCAAGAAGCAAAGAGCCAGGAAGATG
Source organism: Rhynchomys soricoides (assembly GCA_019843965.1). Classification (NCBI taxonomy): domain Eukaryota; kingdom Metazoa; phylum Chordata; class Mammalia; order Rodentia; family Muridae; genus Rhynchomys; species Rhynchomys soricoides. Next base: position 1,996,394 of record JADRCH010000060.1, read on the forward strand.
ATGCCACAGGTAAAGGCACTTAACACCAGAATACAACCAGAGTCTGCTCCCCAGAATCCATGAGCAGAGAAACAACTTTTACTAGTTGTCTTATCACCTCTTTCCATGAGGTATGGCATGCTTGAAAACATTTACAACCAGAAAAAGAGAGGGAGAGAGAGAGAGAGAGAGAAGAAAGGAAGATGGGTGGACAGGGAGAGAGAGATGGAGGGAGGGGTTGAAGGATGAAAGGAGAAAGGGACAAAAGAGGCAAACGTTTTCCCAAATAGGTATCAGAAAAGTTCTTAGTATCATTTTCTAACAAACAAAATTTTATTGCATACTAATCTATTGCTTCATTTCATTATAAAACAATATTTTAAAACAATGAGCATATACTTGATTTTTTATTATCATACTTTTATAAAATTTTCATTTCTCATAGATCCCTACGTACCCTGTTGTCTATATAAACAGTTATATAATTATTTTCGAATGTAAATACTATTTAATATCACATTTAATACTAATCCTCAGAATTTTGTGAAAATATTCATGACATTCCGCAGAATGGAACTATTTGAACCACTTAAATATTTTACTGTTATTGCTCTTATCTATAATTCTACACAGATTATATTTATTAACTTGTCTATTTTTTACTTCAAATGCTTTTTTCATTATGTTTAATTCTTATAAATGACATTAGAGATCAAAGGATATGATCTTTCATGATACATAGTGCCAGTAGTGTTTAGCATATTCACTTGATCAAACCCCACTTGCATTTGCTGCTATCATGGTTAGGGATTCTGTTTTAGTTTTCAGTTACTGAGCAGTTTAGCAGCTTCTTCCCCAAATTATCAGAATAACATTAAGTTTAATAAACTGTTCCACCACTATTAGCTGAGCTCACAATGGGATTGCAGAGGGAAGTTACTTGATGAATATTTCCTGAGTACAATCTCTCTCCAAGCAACAGAGTCACCATCTCCATCACCACCACCATCATCCAGCCCCAGTGACCTAATTCCTCTTGCTGGACCACACCTCTTAAGGTTTCAAGTTTTCAAAACAGCACCACCAATTGGCAACATATTCATATTCAATGCTTAACACCAGAATAGCATGTCCAGACTTTTAAATACAGATTTTTCATTTCACTGTGGAAAAGAAAGGGGTGGACACTGAGTACACACACATACACACACACACACACACACACACACACACACACACATAGAAGGGGTGGAGACGAGAGAGAGAGAGAGAGAGAGAGAACAGGACAGGTGATTTATAAACTTTATCTAATTGTAACCTATCAAACAGTCTGCAAGGCAGGTTTCACTCCTACTAAGGGAACCATGTTCCATGTTCCATTTGCTCCTTTGGGGATCTTGTTTTCCTTACACAGATACAGGGACTTGAAAAAGATTTTTACAAAATCAGAACTATTTTTGTGCTCCAAACACATATCTACTTTTTATCCTATGAAGACTGAAGCTGATGCCTCATACTTCTCAAGGCTGGTGAGTCAGGTATTTCATCACCCACTTTTTTCATCTCATGCGTATTTGACACTGGTGGGGGTGAGGTGGGGTGGGTGGGCAGGTGGGGAAGCACCCTCTCAGAGGTGGGGGAAAGAGAAATGGAGTGAAGAAGTCGGATAAGGAGGACCAGAAAGGGGGACAACTTTTGGAATGTAAGAAAAATAAAATAATTTAATTTTAAAAAGTTTCAAAGGAATCTGGTTGGATTCTAGGATAACCCATCCACTGCACAGGGAATATATTCTTGGAAAGCCACATCTGCAATTTATGCTACGTTTTTCTACTATTCTTTTTCTGAGTGTCAATTCCTCAAATGCTCAGGGAGAAGACAAAGAGATAACCCAGGGTCTCCCTAGGGACCACTCCTGATATAATGAACTCTCACAAAATTTTCCCAGTACACTGCACAAGCACGGATGCCTTCTCCCCAGAAAGATGATTCTACAGTCTCACTTTCCTGGAACAACTGATGGGTGTGGTAATCGAATCTACAGACAGAGACTTTATGTGGCTAATATCCCAAGGCTTTCTAAGTGCAGTAATAAACGGAGCACATCTTGATGACACAGAAATTACAAGGCAAAGACCATAATCATAAGTCATGTCTGCTTCTGTTCACCATGGACAAGGGAAGTTTCCACTCCTGAGACGCAGAGAAGGGAAACATGTAAGCCCATCCATCAGTTGCTGCCACACATATTTTACTTCATGAAACTTTTTCTCTTTTTCTGCCACCCACAAAAGTGAAACCCAGTCAACTGCAGAATCTGCCCTGTGTCTAGAAATAAATAAAGTACTGGTTAATTAAGTGCCGTACACCATGGCTGTTCCACATCAGAAAGCGCACTCCTCTCCATCAGATCACTTTGGTTACAATAACAAACATTCTGTAATCAGAAAGGAATTCTGAACATATCATATTTGTAAAATACTTCCAAGACTTTGGAATTTCAAGGAAACTGGGTAATCATGTTAGCTACACTCATCTCCTCATCTCCCATCTCACCATTCTCAGCCCTGAAATAATTCCTGGGAAACCTTTATCTAACTTCTACTGATTCCATCATGAGAAATGAAACTTATTTTATGAGTCATTCCACAAAGTTCTCTCTGCAACAACCCCAATGATTAGAATAAACTATTCCACGCAGTCCGACAGGAGAGAGGCAGGAAACATTTGTCTAGACTATGCCACTACCCTTCAAGGATGGTCCGTGAGCCTCCTACAACACCTACATCTTTATTCTTTTCAAGCAAGAAGACTCCACACACAATTTCTTCCTAACTTCTATATGGTCATTAATCTCAAACATAAATATTAAATCTTTACCTTTCTCTATATAAAACCATAACTGTGAGAAGTTATTGATCCTCTGGCCAGGGAACAAGGACCATCAGCACAGGTGACAGGTGATAAGAACTGACCATGGTAGGCAGGGGACATGGTACAGTAGGCAAAAGTACTTGTTGCACAAACTTGACCTGAATTTAGCTACCTAGAAACCAAGAATGGTAGAAGGCAAAAACCAACACTCAAGGTTGTTCTGTGCATATACCCTCACACAGGAACATATATACTTACACAAATTAATAAGCATTTAAAAAAAGAGTAACAATATGACTACTTTTATAGTTATTGCTATGTCATCCAAAGAAATAAAAATAAAAACAGTAAAGTAAATTATAATGACAGGAGACAAATTTAGAAAGCTTATGAGGAGAGTGACAACTTTGCAGAAAGACGTTTATGATAATTCCACAATTGCACACATTGATGTAACTTAACACTGTGCCATTCTGAGGTCTGAAATAGAGAATGTAATCAATTTTTGTTTTCGGGAAATACTTGGCTTTGAATGGTCCATGAAAACCCACAGAGTAAATTCTGAAGGAAAGGCAGTGCACTAGGGCAGTGAGCCAGAGGTCTAAGGCTGCCTCAACTACAAAACCATCACACAGCATGTAATTGTGGCCATGTGTCTGAATCAGTCAGAGATGTATCCTCTTCATCCATCCAGTGGGTAGGAACATTCACCCTTGACTTCCTGACTACAGCCAGAGATCACAGAGCAAGAGGTATTTGAAAAACAGGAAAGCCAGTTCTAGTTGCAACATGATTAGTGTGGTGTTAACAGGCCAGACATTCTATGACCAGAATGTGTCCTTTGCAATCGCTCCATCATTTAATTCTAAAAGCTAGTACAGAAATCCAGCCAAACTACATTTTGCACTCCATAGAAATGCAGAATTAATTTTCTTCCCCTGCTGAATGTCCTCAACTGGCCTCCTGCAGCCCTCCATGTGACATTCACTAATTCTTATCTAATATCTTTTATGATGTGACCCTCACCTTCTCAGATTCATCTCTCACATCTCTTGCATTAAAGTCTATCATCTGGTTGACTACATGGTTTCTTGAATATTTATATTTTCTGTGATTGATTTATATTTTTTGTGATTTCTTGATATATTTTCAGCCCTTCGCCTGGCTGTCTTTGGCTCCTATACATCTGCCTTCTTCCCTTTCTTAACTCCTCAGGCAAAACAAAAAGTTAATTCTCCAACTTGTACAATCTCAGAGCACTGTATCCCACTGTCCCCAGTCTTTCACATGGCTGATATGTAATTTATCATTCTACACTCCAGACCAAAAGAATATTTATGAGGGCAAATGCAGGTATGTCACTTTAATTTCAGATAGCCTCAGTGCTTAGCAGAATGACTTCCAAATATCGACATTCAATAAATATCAGTGGGTTATCCATTAAAGAGAGATACTACCACTCATTGATATTCCAGACAATGACCCTTCCCCACAGGCCCTCCACCTTTGTTCTGTCTCTTCGGATTTTCCTTCCATTCTCATTATTTCTAGAGCATATCACTATCGAGAAGAAACTGTACTTTTCATCTCTTCCTTTTAATTTTTTTCCAATCTATCTTGGTATATACATTAATGGGTGTCATTATGACATTTTCATACATGTATTAAATTTTGTTGTTATTCATACCTAACGATTACTGAACTCTCTGATGCTCCTGTTTCCAACTGGCAATCACTTTACAATATGGCCCCCTTTCTGTCCTCTTTCCACATGTACTCCAATACCCTTTCTTTTAACTTGCTTAAGATTTTTTCCTCCTCTCTCATAATGCCCTTTCTAGTTTCACGACCTGGACACAAATGCACTGATATACATATGATTTTAAATCTAGGAAATGTGGTATGCATGCACAATAGAATTTTATTTAGCAATAAAGAAAAGTAAAACTGAGTCCAGAAAGATGACTCAGTGTCTAAGAACACTTGTTCCTTTTCTGTGACAGCGGAATTCAGTTCCTAGCGCCCAAGCGGGATGGCTCACAATCACCTGAAACCCCAGATCCAAGGGATCTAGTACCCTTTTTCTGGCCTCTGTGGACCTCTGAATGCATGTAGCATACCATCAGTCACAAAAGACCCAGATACATGCACACATATACATAAGTAAAAATAAATCTAAATATGTTTTTTAAAAGATAAAGAAAACACAGACAATCACAAGAAGGATAGAAGCAGAACTTATTATATTAAGGAAAATTAATCTTTCACATCTCTTCCTTCAACAATAACTCAAATATAGCTTCAGCCTGGAATGTAAGGAAACAAGGCATCTCATCTACCTTGCAACTTTTGCATGTGCCTGATATAGCAATGACTGTATTGGTTTATTTGTTTATATGCCTGAACCCGTAGACCTGCAGACAGCAATCCATTCATCTTTTGCCATTACCCAGAAGTGTCTGAAAGATGGTGACAATATTAATGGTTATTGAATAAATGTTAACCAACCTCTTTTTTATTTTCTATATAAAAGCACAAAGTATCTGTACAGGTGAAGAAAACTTACTGATCCAGAGAAAGAACCCAGCATACATTACCCTCAGTAATTCAGTCATTCAGCAAATCTATAAGGAGTTTGTTCATCCTGGATGAAAGGAGTTCAGTGGGACAAAAGCTATTCTGTAATAACTATTAACTAATTAGCTTATTATTTGCCTACAATGCTGTTTCTATGTGTTTCTCTTCCTAAGCATAATCACCATTGCTCTGGAAAGCCTCGTGGGAAAAAAAATGTTTATTTAATTTTCCAAGACAAACTGAAAGGCAATAAAGGTATTCCATCATGAGTTTAAAAATTTAAAATTAAAATTAGAGAAAACCACATTAACAGAATTTTAGTGTCTTTTTGATAGTTCATTGTGCCATCAGGCAAAAGTATCCCTGTATTTAAATAAATTCCTGGTCATTCAGAGTTAATTGGAAATCACATGTAAGACTAAAAGAGAATGTAGTGAGCCCCCCAGCTGCAAATCTGACACTTCTCAAGGATGGGGCTATGCTTCCACTCCTCTGCTCAGTCTGTTTCTGCAGACTCATCACATCTCCCTCCTACTTTTGCATCCCATAATTAATCACCCTAAGACTGTGAGCGAACTAAAATATAATGCAATGTTGAATGGGAAAACTCATTACTTTCCTTATAGCAATCAAAGCCACAGTATGAGGGATCATGTTGCATAGGAGTGGATTTCAGATTAGTCACAATCTTTCTTGGATTAGCCAAATTCACAGTACAGGTTAAAGTTCCAAAAGGAAAGAGCAAAGTTTTAGAAACTAGGCATAAAGTTCTCTCACCAAAAGAGCACATAATTAAGTCAGCTTATCAAAAACCAGGCCTATTTGGGTCACTGATTTGAAACACAGGAGGCAGGGGGTGGGCAATGTAATCATGACTGGAACCAAACAGCATACCACAGTGTCTAAAATCTTTTCAGCAGTTACCAGCTGAGAGAATCAGAGACTTCATTTCTCTTAACTTCATGATATACATTTGTCAAAGACAGAAAGCCACAATAGTCACCCAGCCAAGGCACTGAGCAGACTAATTTATATTTGGATCCAATGGTGCTGGGCACATAGTATCCATTGACATTAGTCTCCAATGTGCTTTAAAACCATTCCCTTCTCAATTCTAGCTCACTGTAAGATAATCCACATTGAGAAATATTTTGTAAAGCTCTATCAAGTAAAGAGGATGGTGAAGACTTTCTCCAACCCTCACCCCAACAAGCATGTAACTCATTGAGGGATTCCCAAGCTACTTCAACCCTTACCCCAACATGCATGTAACTCACTGGGGACTTCCCAAGCTACTTCAACCTTCACCCCAACATGCATGTAACTCACTGAGCGACAATACCAAGCTTCAATACCCTGACCTGTGAAAGGCAACAAGTACAGTAGATTCTTCAAAGGATTGTGTAAAAATTCCATAAAGTATTCCACAGAAAATTTTCATACTGATTTACATATAAGGATAAAGTAATACTAGCTGAGCTGATGCTGACATATATTATTTCAATGATTTGGAGTTTTTAGAGATAACATTCACCCCTGACATTTTATCATTTCATTCACATAGATAGATAGATAGATAGATAGATAGATAGATAGATAGATACCATTCCGATTGCTCTTACCTCCACTGTCTCTCAGTTATCTCCTTCTCTTCAGTTTTTACCCCACCTTTCCTTACAAATCCCCACAGTCATGCATTTTTATTTTGTGGCTCACTAATTTCAGCCATGTCTATCTGTGTGATCATGACTTAAGAACTATTCACTGAAGAATTGTGAGCTTCTCAATGATCACACAACTGAAGACAATGACTGTCTTATCCATCAGTAGTCACCAGTTAATTTGGGAGCTATAGGGCTCTTTGAGTCCATCTCTGCTCCCTGATTAACCACTGAAGAACTCAGGTTTGTACAGGTTTAAAGCAGACAGGCACATCTGCTGTGAGATCATGATTGCATGGCTACATCAGGCCCTAAAGACAGCACTACTTCTTAGCCCTCTTCACCATCTTCTACCTTTCATTCTGTCTGCTCTGCCCTTCTACATTGTTTTCTGAACTTTAGAGGGAAGTAGTATATCTTGTTTAGTACTGAATCTTTATTGTCACTTCTCTCAGCATCTTGGAGAAGACAAAATTCTCTGTATTAACCACTATTCACGGCAGAAAGGATTCTTTGATTAAGGCTGGGAGTAATTATTTTTAATATCTATAAACATTGTGATATCAATATCTCACTGACTCAGAGTTCCATGATCTCTCCACCCAGCTCACTAGGTTCCCACTGACAGGTCACTACCAAACCAGCTCCATGCTTCAATACCCCCATGGTGTTCTCTTATACTGGGGGAGAATGCCAAGGAGGGAAGACTGGATGGGGGGGACTACCCCCATAGTGGCAGGGAGAGGGGGAGGGAATAGGGAGGTTCCAAAGGGAAGATCTGGAAAGGGGGAAACATTTGAAATGTAAATAAAGGATGAAAAAAAAAGAAATGAAAAAAATACCCCCATGGCCTCTGTGGTGCACATCAGGCAAACCCACTCTTTGCCACCGTACCTTTCTCTCTGGAACCCAGACTAGCCACTGCATGAAGGAATACCCCCATAGTACAGGGAAAGGGAGGAGGAAATGGGGAGGTTCCAAAGGGGAGATTGTAAAGGGGGAAACATTTGAAATGTAAATAAAGTATGAAAAAAAATTTAAAAAAAATAAAGCCAAGAAAAAGAAAAAAGAAAAGAAAATGCAAGATAAACTTAGAAACAATAGTAACTCAATCTCTAGGTGCATAAACTAAAACCTAATCTTGTAAACCATATCAAAGTCTGATTCCTCTGGTGGAGAATCCTTGTAGATCCACCATACCAGGAGACTCTAGTACCTACATCTTACCTGCATGCTGTCCCCATTCCAAAAGGATCCTCTCTCTCTCCTGCTTCCTCTCTCCAACCTGGAAGTCCCTCCTACTCATACAGTAATTGGCTCCTTTATCCATTAGGGAATTGGTTCACAAGAAGTCACCTATGTAACTCACTCCTTATCTGAAGCCCCTCACAGGAGGGCAGAATTAGAATACAAAAAGTCCCAGGGCTATCCATAACAAACAACAGTAGTAAGTTCCTTCCTAGAGTCTATGGGATTTTTGACAGGGTTTACATTGCTAGGCATAGATTCCCTACTGTGGAGTTGGCTTCAAATCCAATCAAATCCCATCTTCCTGGATTGAAGAATCAATATTGTGAGAAAGACCATCCTGCCAAAAGGAATCTACAAATGCAATGTAATCATAATCAAAATTCCAGCATTATTCTTTGGATATAAAAATAATTAAAACCTATACAGTAGCAAGAATGACCAATGACAGCCAAAGTAACCCTGAACTAAATGAAGCCCTCTGGCAGTGTTGCATTTCTGATTTCAAGTTATGCTATGGAGCTATAGTAATAAAAACAGAGTGGTACTGTCATGAAAACGCCACAAAAAGCACCATGAGGAAGGATAGAGTAAAAGAGCAACCCTAGACGTGAGTCCCTTCAACTAAAGCTACCTGATTTTTGAAAAAGATGCCATATATAAAAACTGGCAATTAGCCAGTCTATTTAACAAACGGTACTGGGAAAATTAGACATCAACATTAGAAGAATAAAACTAGAACCTCATAGTCTCATCTTTCATAAAACTCAAGTCCAAACAGATAAAAGACAAAAAACAAAAAAACAAAAAATCCCAAAATCTCAAAACTCAACAAGGAAGAAGTAGAAGGTTTGCTTCAACACCTAGACATAGGCAAGGACTTTGTGAACAGGCCTCCCGTGGCACAGAAAGCAAGACAAAAATAATAAATGGGGTCTCATAAAACTAAACGGTTTCTGTGCCACAGAAGAAACTGTAAGCCAAGTGGAGGAGCAGCCAATAGAATGAGAGGAATATCTTTACCAGCTGTAATGTCTAGAATATAAAGAGTAGGCATCAAATAATGTCCATGCATGACAGAGAAGGCATGGCATGGTGGGAAGAACAGGAAACTGAATTATCATGTTTTCATGCACACATATGAAACAAGGAGAAAGCAGGAAATGGTGTGAGGCAACAAAACCTCAACGAAATGTGTAAACATCAAGCAAAACACTAAACAATGTACTCCATGGACACTGGAGAGATGACTTAGTGATAAAGCATGCATGATACTCCTGCAGAGGACCTGCTGTCAGTTCCCAGCATCCCTGTTGGAGGACTTACAACTGCCTGTGACTCCTGATCCAGTAAATTAGATGCCTACATCTCCACAGGCACTTGAATCTCATGTCACACACACACACACACACACACACACACACACAAAACACTTAATAAAAATAAATATTTTAATGGGCCATTGAACTAAACAAAGAATTTTCAAAGGGAGAAATATAAATATCTAACAAACACTTAAAAATAGTTCAACATCCTAATCCTTCCAGGGAAACTCAGATTTAAAAAGGCTGTATGACTCCATCCCATCAGTCAGAATGGGCATCATCATGAATACAAAATCCAGCAAGCGCTGATGTGCACAGAGACAAGGGAAACCCTCACATACTGTCTGTGGAAGTGTAAACTAGTGTAGTCAGTTTAGAAAATGGTCTGGAGGCTTCTCAGAAAACTATAAATAATACTATCACATGATCCACAGCACTCCTGGGCATACACAAACAGGACTCTGTAACCTTCCATAGCATCACCTGCTCATTTCTGCTCATTGCTGTTCTGTTCCCAATAGTTAGAAAATAGAATCAGCCTAGATTTCTATCAACATTTAAATGAATAATAAATAAATATGGTATGTACATACAATTGAATTTATTCAGTTGTAAAGAGATATAAAATTAGGAAAGTTGCAGATAAATGGACAGAACTGGAGAAAATTATCTTGAGTGAGGCAATCCAGACTATGTGAATCTTGTCTTTGAACCTTATTTTTGTATGTCTGACTTAGAGCATCTATAGAAGCCAGGAAGCTAGAAAGAGGCCACTGATGTGATACTATAAAGGGAAGGATAGAACATAAGTAAAATAAAAGTAGAAAGGGGGAAATGGTGGGGACAGAAAGGTCTAACTAGAGAAGGTTGAAGGGGAATGTAGAAGTTTGAATGAAAAAAGTCTCTCAGAGGTTCATGAATTTGAATACTTTGTCCTCTCTTAGTGGTGCTTTTACAGAAGTATTGAAGGATGAGGTAACCACACCCTATTTCATGTTTATCCTTGTTGCCTTGTGTAGATGGATATATGATCATCTAGGTTCCAGCGCTTGCTGCCACATCATGCCTCTCCTACCATGTATGGACTCTAACCCTCTGGAACTGAACTGTAAGCTAATATCAATCTTTCTTCCATGAGGTTTTTGTTTTGTTTTGTTTTGTTGGTGGTGGTGGTGGTTTTGGCTTTTTGCTCTGATATTTTATCACAGCAACAGAAAAGTAACTAATGGTACAGAACATAGGTAAAAATGAAAGTAGAGATGATAATATTGGGGTCAGAAAAGTGTAAGCGGGGACAGGATAGGGAACGATAAAGGAGTTTTAACCAAAATGAAAGTATATGAAAAAGATAAGAGGAGATCTATTATTTTGTTACCAAAATGTCAAATATAATTCAAACAGTTTGAATGGAGTTTCCCCGCATGGATAGAATACGGAGTGAATTCCTAAGCAAAAATTCCAATACCAGCTATGGGATACCCACTGTGGAGATGTTTCTGTTTCTTATGCCAGCCTTCTAAAATATGAATATGAGAGCCCTAAAGGAGGTGTAAACAAGTGGTATTTGGTGATTTCACTGAATCTTTCAAGAAGCAAAATTCCAAAGAACCTGTGGGTCTACTATCATTTAAATAGTGCTTTGCAGCATTTGGCCTTGGCCCTAGCTGGGCTTGAAAGCCAAGTTCATGATTTCAATATATTAAACGTTTTCATTTCCCAGCTAAAGCTTTAGAACTTGGAGTAAAGAGGAAAAATAGGTTTCTGCTCTCAAAGAATTCACGATTTAGAAAGAAATAAACACAACAAAATTCAAAGAGCATGCCTGGGCTGGATTTAGGCCCCCTATACAGTTTTAGCAGATGTGCAACTTGGTCTTTCTGTGGGTCCCTTAACATTTGGAGTAGTGGCTGTCTCTGACTCTGTTGCCTGCCTTTGGATACCCTTTCCCTAACTAGGCTGCATTGTCTGGCCTCAGTGGGAGCAGATGGGCTTAGGCCTGCTGCATCTTGATGTGCCAGGGTAGTTCAGTACTGGTGATAGGGTTGCTCCTTGGAAAGAAGGTAATGGGGGAGGTGTATATGAAAGTAGAACTGGGAGGAGAAGGAGGAGGGGGCAGTAATCAGAATGCAAAGTGAATAAATATGAAAAACAAATCCAATCAAAGTCTTCCCTTCTCATTGTTTTCAGGACGTGAATCCCTACTGAGGATTGTAAAAGCTCCACAGTACTAGTAAAGTTCAGATTTTTTTCTGTAGCTTTTCTAACAGTGAGAGTCAGATCTGCTTTTGTACCTGTTCAATTGATCGCCAATTCCTTTCAGTGAATTTGCCTTTACAAGTCAGCAACCATCGACATTACCTAGCTTTGGAAAATCAGCTTACTAGTTACACTCCCAATAAATATATCCAACAGTGTCAGTCAATCAGAAGCAAGCTCCTCAATGAACCGGTTTGCAGATACAGAAAATCCATGCCCCTAGACATGCATCTTTCACTGACTAGGCACTTCCTCAGCACTCCATGTTAGATCCATTCTCTTGGGGACACTACATGATACAGTTTAGCTATCTCTAATTGGAAGCAGTAAGGACAGCCTCATCTTATAATTGTGTCAAGATATTTTCACACTAATATATATTTTATGTCAAATTAATCCAAAATAAAGATTAAAGAGTATGTGAGTACACATACCACACACATATATAATATATATTATAATATATAATATACAATAATATACTCTCATAATAATATAATATATATTTATATATATGTTCATATATATGCATATATTAACAAATGTAATTTTTAAGATGTATGTATATATAGCAATGGTCTCTTGTCACATGGCATTACATGCAAAAATATTTTAAAAATACTGATATAATTAAACTTCAGTGAAATAAAATAAAGCATCATCACCATGACTACTGTAAACCACAGCAGCATCAGGACCAACACTACCTCAAACATAATAACAGCAACAGCAACAGTAACAGCATTACCAATGATAGCAATAATAAGACAGAAACTGTACTAGCCTAACCACAGTCACTGTTACCATCCTTATCAAGACAGTGACATGAATATAGATGATTTTGTACCATATAAGATGAGGTAAATACTAATATAATAATTAATTATATTAATTATATAATTATAATAATATAATGTATAATATATACATTATATTATTATAATTATATAATTAATTATAATAATTATAATTATTTATTATAATTATTATAATATATATGTTATTTATGTAATTATTATAATATACATATATGTTATATATTTATTATAATTATTATAATATACATATATATTATAATATACATATAATATATGTATAAATACAATATATATTATACATATATAATGTAATATAATAATATAATAATATATAAATATAATAATATAATAATGAATTAATATAATTCACACTATATAGAGGACACCTAAAAGTCAATAAGAAAAGATGTAGAAGAAAAAGAAAACATGAAAACTTACATTGGAAACGGACTATTTTCTGACAGTCTGAGAAATACTGCTATGAAAGAATAGGGATTCATATCCATATCATATCAAGGCTGAGAATATATTTGTTTATGAAGGTGGTAGAAAATCAAATTTGTTCAATATGATTAGAAGGATATTTAGCACTATGAATTAAAAGACTAACAATGTGCCATTTATATTTTACGGCTCTACTTCTACAAGTTTACTGCAAGAAAAATTGCAAAACTCTTTTCAAAAGTTTCCATTGTATTGTGGCATATAACAATGCAAAGACAGAACAACTTGAAGATAAGGAAATGAAGAATTGTTTTTAATAAAGCATTATACGTCCATAGAGGTAAAATGTCAGCTACTCAGCACTACCTAAAAAAATCATGTAAATGCTTATTTATTGATATACTTTAAAGCTCGTGATACATTATTAAGTGAAGGATATTAGGATACAACACTCTAGGGATTATATACATTTATTTTATGAAATATAATTTATACATGCACATATTCATTCACCAAAAAATATATTTATCATCTTTTTTATTCATTTGTCATTCATAATGACAGGAAAATATTCTGATACTTGTTTTATAATGATATATTAAAAACACAAAGCTGAAAAATAATACATACTCTTCAAGGTATTTTGATAGGGCATAACACTTCAAAGAATTATAAATATAGCTGAAATACAAAATACATTAATTTAAAGCAAATATTACCCTAATTTTTGCCCAACAGTTATACCTATCACATAGGAATGGGAGGTCCTGAAGTCATGATGGCTCCTTTATATTGTTCCAATTTTGGAATGGGAAGCCAAGCATTTACACTTATAAATCAGTCAATCAATGGATAAAGGATGCCCCATGGAATGAGTTACACCTTAAATATGGTTTGTCTCTACCAAGGACAGATCTTGAAAAAAGTTCAAAGCCATCTAGCTATGAACACTCCCAGAAGCTGGCAAAACTAAGTTCTTCACTACATAAAAATGTATCAGTTTCCTCTACATCAGAATAACTCAGTTAAGGTTGTTTATCCAGAGTGGTCAACAATGTTCTATCTCCTGGTCCAATCACATGGGAATATGGGCATACAGATCAGTAGAAAGGACACATTTTTCATACATACTCTTTCTCATTCTTCACAGAACAGTTAATGGCTAAGAGATAAATAATCCTGTTAATTTGTCACACACATAGCAAACAGTATTCTAGACAGAGGAAAAGTAAAAGAGGTAAAAAATAAATTAAAAGTAACCAGAAGAAATCTACTTTAGTAAGACAAAGAATAGTGTAAGAAAGAAATTAATCTATGTAATAAATCATAATAGTTACGGAGATTTGGGGGGATAAGGGGGATTGGCAATAAAGCTTAAGTCACCAGGGATTGCAGGCTGGAGGACTTTTATGCTGGAGTAAAGGTTCTAGACATTTTCTCAAAGGCACCATAGAGAACACAGTGAAAGAATTCTTAATTAAGAAAAGTTGTCAGTGTCTCTTTTTAATATAAATATGAGGTATCTTAACATATAAGATGCATATTCAAGTGGAAGATTTTAGATTGAAGCCCAAGGGACAGATTTAATATACAGATAGGATATACAGAATTCACTCTTGTGCATAATGAGCTAGAATAAGACCTCTCAGGCCTAGTGTAGAAAGTTAAAATTGGTATGAAGATAACTAAAATTTAAGTTGTATGTTTTCAGTTTTAGAATGATAAAGTTAGAGAAATATACCCAGATTTATATGCAGATATGCTTATACCTACATATACTTATGCTCATGGATTTATTCAAACCCAGTTGGTAAAATATACAAAAAACTATGTCCATTCTGATATAAACATATTTTAATTATTCCCTAAACAATTCAGAATAACAATTATGTTGGCATTATTTACACTGCATCAGTATGATACACAATTATAGTCCCAAAGGGCTCTGTATCCTATGAGAATTACTTGCTCATTCATGTTCACTACTATCTTATTTATAATAACTATGTTTGGAAACAACCTAAATACCCCTCAACATGTAAAGAGATCACAAAAATGTGGCAATATACAAAATTGAAAATTATTCAACTATGAAGAAGAAAAAGAAATTCACAAGTAGATGGGTAGAGCTACAAACAATAGTTCTGAGCGAAGTAATCCAAGTGCAGAAAGGAGGCAAATACCACATGTCTTCTCTCATTTATAGATGCTAGACTTTGATATCTGAACCATTAGAAATTATTCAAATTTTGAAAGAGGATATCGCAGGTCAGATACAAATGCAATGTCACTTTACACAATGGTCTTGCTTTCTTTGGGTATTTTAGGACCAGTTTCCCACATACACTGACCATTGGTATCATATATTTTATGCAATTGTTTTAAGGATAAAAGTGGGGGGGGTACATGACTTGACATAATTTGATTATACTGATTTCTATTCTAATAGCCTACACTGAGGTATTTTTAGTTATCCAACTAATTGGCACTGGAGACATAGTGTGAGTTATGTTATGCTGAATGTTATGAATATAGACAACATTTAAGATTTGACCTTTCCCTCAAAGAGATCACAATTCAGCTCAGTTCAGAAACAGGTAGAAAATTCTATGGGGCAAAAACATTCCTTCATCTAAACTCACCAGCTACACATAAACTGTGTAGGTGTGATGCAAAGTACAAAGGAGCTTGAATTTAAGCAATTTTCAAAGAGAACCAATAACAATTCAATTGGCAACTGCCCACAGACTTGACCTAAATACATTAACTAGAGGAAGAAACCATTACAAAGTCCAAGTAAGGCAAGAAAATTTGACCTGTGGTAGAAACAGAAATAGAATGACCTTGACTACTGGCATGTGCTTTAATTCCATTTTCTGATGGAATAATCTGATCTTGATAATGCCATCTACTCTGTTAAGGACTACATCAGCTTTCTCATGCAGCCATGATGGATGGTTGAGAACAGATCTGTGCCCTTTGCTTAAATGGCTAGAAAAATATGTGAAACATATATTACAACAAAAAAATAGCCAGGATTTTGTTTCTTCTGAATTCATATGGAAATTAAACTCAATCCCTGTGTGCTGGCTAGTCTTAGGTCAACTTGACACAAGCTAGGGTTATCAGAAAAGGTGGAAACTTGATGGAGAAAAATGCCTCCATAACATCCAGCTATAAGACAGTTTTCTTAATTAGTGATTGATCGTGGAGAGCCCAACCCATTATGGGTGGTCTTAGGTTCCATAAGAAAGCAAACTGAACAAGCCATGGGAGCAAGCCAGTAAGCAGCACCCCTCAATGGCCTCTGTATCAGCTCCTGTCTCCAGGGTTTTGCTGTCTTTGGGTTCCTACCTTAACTTCCTTTGATGAACTGTGAGGTGGAAGTATAAGCCAAGTAAACGCTTTTCTCTCAAACTTGCTTTTTTGGTCATGATCTTCCATTGCAGTAATAGAAATCCCTGTGGTTTTCCAAAATTTCTGCCAGATCTACTCTATAGTCTGTGGTATAAGAAAGGGTCCCCAAATTAAGAAAGGCAATCTTAGTTAAAGAGATTGACACTAGAATTTAAAGAGATTTCTGTGGCTAGAATTATAAAAGCAAACTAGAGAGTTGAGAAAAATGTTAAAGGCATCTATAACTGTTCCTTTGACTCAATGGCTAAATATAAAAGCATGAGTATACTCACTATTTCAAAAGGCAGGACTTAATATGATGGACAGATATATTCAATAATACAAGAAGCAAACTGAACAACCACCAGAAAGCCAATAGCTGCAAAATATTACAAGTGTTCATAATCTAACCAATGATAACAAAGATTCCTCTAAAGTGTTTCTACAGCTTGTGGAAATAATCACAAAACTACAGTTAGTTCTCACAAGCTTGAAACTAGCTACAGTAAAAAACAATTTATCTTAAAGGCTTAAAATGAGCCAAAAGAGTGGCAAATTGATCTACAAATATCTTAGCCACCAGGCAGGGCAAAGTTAAACACCATTCATTAAAAGACAACAAAAATATTAAGTAACACAAAATATGAAATGTTGAGACGTGCTAACTAGCAGGGAAAAGAACATAATTTTTTAATTAATTGAGAGCAAAAGAATCAGAAAAGATGAAAAGCCAAGTTATATAATCAGTATGGGAGTCCATGAAGAAATAAACAGATAAAGAAAATGTGAAAGGTATACAAAGGAGATTCATTCAGCCATAAAGAACGAAATTAGGTAATTGGCAGGAAAATGGATGGAACCAGATATCATTATAAGCAAAGAAAGGCAGACCTGAGGAGACAGATGCTACATGTTTTCCTTCACATGTGGAGCCTAGATTATGTATAATAAATATTTATATGCACATATGCACACTGTCAAATAAGCGGTTTACTTATTGCTTATTACCAAATGCCATTATGAACCTTGCTACTTTGTATAACTATGTGCTAATAAAACATTTTTTAAATAAATGAAAAAAAACATAGTTGTAGTTCAGTGGCAGTACCTAATGTGCACAAAATCCTGAAGTTCACCCCCAGTACATGATTAGTCCTGAGAGAAATAAAAATCAACCAGGATATACCACTATGTATTTCATAGAAATATCTGTTTTTGAATATCAAGACCATTTGGTTTTAGTGAGAATGAGTAGAACTGACAACCCATGCACTATTGGTAAAGCAAAATGCTACAACTGCTGTGGGAAATGTTCATGCAGGAATATGTTTATACATGACTCAGAATAAGTATTGTTTATTATGCAGGTCCAGCATTACATAACCACATAGTTACCAGACGTGAATGAAAACATATGTCTAAATGAATATGTACATGTGAATTATCACTATAGCCTTATTACAGCAACTAAAATTGAAGAGGAATAAAAGAGTCTATTCATAAGTAAATAGATGAATAAATCTTAATATATCTTTGTCATTATGTATAACTCAATAATTCAAATAAATTATAAACTCAGGAAAAATAAAATATAAGGAAAAATTCATGTAAATTGGCTCTTATATCCATCCAC
This sequence comes from Rhynchomys soricoides, assembly GCA_019843965.1. Classification (NCBI taxonomy): domain Eukaryota; kingdom Metazoa; phylum Chordata; class Mammalia; order Rodentia; family Muridae; genus Rhynchomys; species Rhynchomys soricoides. Next base: position 2,014,605 of record JADRCH010000060.1, read on the forward strand.
ATTGTGCAGAAGAGCCAGAAACAAAAAAGCACATGATTCCATATGAAACTAGTATGAAACCCATGATCCACTGATACAAATTCACAGGATTGAGTAAGTCAACTATAGTGACAGAAAGCAGATTGGTGAGGGGCTTGAGCCCAGAGCTGAGGGTTCATAACAGAGGGCAGTTAGGGTATAAAGACTTCTATACTTTGACTGTGCTGACAATTACATGCAATTAATCAAAATAAACTGGGAACTATGCATGAAATAAGCATGTATCATATTTAAATTATGCCTCCACTATATCTGACACAAGCATTTCAACGTGTTTATTTAACACTTATTGAAAGTCTTGTGTTGAACACTAAAAGGAGGAATATAAATTAAAAGTATTAAAAATGGAAGCTGTATTTCGGTTAAAATTCTACTACATACCAAATCCAACCTAAGTCAATTTTCACATGATGTGTAGCACACTGACCACAAAGGAATTGTGTAGGTGGTATAACTAGACCTGTTCTGTAGACAAAATTCTAGGGCAGAAATTTAACTGATATCTAACCTCATGAGTACATTAAAGGGAAGAGCAGAGATCGCATCATGGCCCCCATAGGCAGACCACCTAGAAGCACACAGTGTGGAGAGAGCACAGGTTCATGTCTATTGCTCATAATTCTCTAGTGAATGCTGCAAGATATTACTCAAAATGTGTGTTTCCGCTTGATAAGAATGCTGCTTCTCTTCCCTTGCTTTGACTGTCTTGCATGTGCTTGTTTGCAGGAAGGCACCATTTGGGGTTGCTTTCCATTCAAGGCTTGTTGAGTTTGGCTTCCTATATACTTCTTTTCATTCCAATGATTCAACCCCAACACTTAATCATTGGAATGTGTTGTGTTCTCTGCCTGCTATGAATCTCTCAGAGGAAGTCTATGGGCAAGTGCAAACGGCTTCATTTTCTTCTCCATCCAACACAGTCTGTCCCAGTGTGGCAGGTAGAATGCGGTGGATAATGAGCCAGCCTGCACTCATGCTAACAGTGCTGGGAAGTATACCCTGAGCTTTCATGCATTTCAAAAATACATGAGGGGAAGTGTCATTGTGACTGAATTTTTCTAGGTGTTTTTTCTGGGTGTTTAGGGCAAAGTGTGACAGTGGTACAGTGAGACCACCTGTGTCAATGTGCGTGTGGCTAGTAGGAAATGCAGTAACATGTTTTCATTTGAAATAAAGGTTCTCCCATTGACTAATTTTTAAGAGTTGCTATGCCTTCTGGGTTTTGACACAGAGCTAATGTATCAAAGCCTCTCATGGGACCTTTAAGGTAGCTCAGCAAATAAAGGCACTTACTGCCAAGCCTGATGAACCGAGTTCAAGCCCCACAATCCACATAGTAGGAGGAGAGAAATAACTCTTGAAAAATTGAGCTCGGATCTCTCCCCCCAATACATACACACCAAATAAAAAATAAACTTTTAGATAAATATAAGTCGCTGGAACATGAGAGATTGACATTGGTTTTGGCATATACCATGAACTTCCACTTTTATAAATATCCTGCTTTCCTCTAAAGAAAAAGAAAAATCTCTTGAAGACCACTTCCAAAGAGGAGAAAATTGGCTAGTTAAAATCCTTGGAAATCAAACTTGAAGTCTTCCGAAACTAGACCCACAGTTAGTTTTTCATGAGAAATGTTTACCTATGGTTCTGAATACAGTTACTCGTACCTGCTTTGAGACTTGACAAGTATTCGGATTCTAAAGTCTTCTGTGGTCAGCTACTAATGTGATCATCAAAACCTATATAGAGAACCATTCAGGATTCATATGTTAGTGTTTAGAAATTCTCATAAGACACACTTCTTTCTAGACAAAACAACTCATCTGTGTACAACAGAAGATCAATATTCTCCATGTCTCAGATAATACAGACTCCAGCCATAGAAACTACATTGTAGCATATCAGAGCTGGGATTGACCTCGGGGATCACTAAGTCACTTATTTGCCTGTTATGTTGCTGTGGTTTGGGGTGCCCAGAGTTCTATGAGTCCTGACCCAAACTCCCAATGACTCACAAAAAGGAACGCAAAGGGCATTATGGACATGTACCAGGACCACATTTATGGGTTCACATAAACAGTTCACCCAAAGTCATTTATGGTATAGAAAAATCAGGGGTGGGAAAATAAAGAGGCTCATTTTCATGGGCCAGGTCTTAACTAATAGCAAGTTTTTCCAAATTATAACCCACAAGCCAACTAGTCTGAGATGTCCCTGTGTATACTGTTAATTAGTAAATGGCTATAGATCTCACCATCTCGTACATAGTTGGTGTTCTCTGTCATTAATAAATGATTATAGATCTCTCATATTGTTAAGCTTCTTGTGCTGGCAATGCTTATCACAATTATTACTATCTGAATCATTATGAAACTAGAGATCAAACCCAGAGTCTCATGCATGCTTAAAAAGTGTTCTACCAATATGGATCTATATTCCCCAGACCATCCAGCTATTTCTTACCCTTGCCTGGGCAGGATAAGGTTGATTACTGATCCTCCTCGGATGCATCCACAAGGACAAATTTAAAGTTGTCTGTCCCGACCTCTAAAATCCAAATTATAGTATAATTTCTTATGCTTGTATCTTTGGTGCTGTCTATAGGATTGTAATATATGTTTTGTAGAAAAGAAATGACCAAAAATACAATGAGAAAGTCCTCATTTAATTCGCAATCAGAAGTTGGTTCTATTGGCATTTAATAGAGCTGCAGAGACTCAAAGAATTCAATTGATCTATTGAAAGTCGCATAGCCAGTGAGAGACAGGATAGGCATTTAATCCAATGTGTTCAACTCTTAACCTGTCAATGCTCATGTGTATTATGAATTTGATACTGCTCCCTTTATTGAATAAGAGAGTAGTTCATGGTGCTTCTGAAGAGATTCTAATATGATCAACTCTAGTTTAACTACTTCTAGAAAAGTCCAAGGTTAATTGACAACCTGCCCCATTACTGTCCACTAGCTTCCAATTTTTCCCAAGCCAACACTTTAGTCAGATGTTTTGTAATAAACATTATTATGACATCATTTAGAAAAATACCAATATCAAATTTAAGTTCTGGGGAATGGGAAAGATGGCTCACAAGGCAAAGTGCTTGCTGTGATGCATGAGGACTTGAGTTTGATCCAAAAAAATCTATATTAAAAAATCTGGCCAGGCAGTGGTGGCACACGCCTTTAATCCCAGCACTCGGGAGGCAGAAGCAAGCAGATTTCTGAGTTCGAGGCCAGCCTGGTCTACAGAGTGAGTTCCAGGACATCCAGGGCTACACAGAGAAACCTTGTCCCGAAAAAAAAAAAAAAAAAATCTGAGTACCACGTTGTAGACATAGAACTGAGAAGGAAGAGGCAGGAGGATCTATGGAGTTTGTGGGCCATCTGGCCTATCCTAATCAGTGAGTTCCAAGTGCCAGTAGGAGGCCCTCTCTCAAAATATGAAGTGGAATGTTTCGTCAGAACAATCTTGGATTGACCTCTGGCTACCACACATACATGGACACACAGGCATGTGTACCTGCATACACATGGACAGACACATACTCACAAAATAGATTAATCTCTCTGTCCCAAATATGGTTTCCATACAACATGCACCCATTTTACAGAGCAAAGGGGCTAACTGAAGGAGTAAAGAAAATCATTCAGGCTGGGTTTAGAATGGGATTCAACAATGTATTACTAGAATGATCCTGGGTAAATTTCCAGTCCCAGTGATACTTATTCTACCTTCTCAGCAAACCCAGTGTAGAGAATAAATTATTTTACATCATGAGCATATGCCTACATTGCAAGTATGCTCTTTTCATATTTTACTCAATTTCATTTCATAGAAAGGTATCAGTAACATTTACCATCCCTGAAAATGCATGCCAACAGACTGAATGACTCGCTAAAGTTCATTTGGCTAATAGATGGAAAGAATTAGATATGCACCCAATTATGAGCCTGCAAAGTCCCAGCATATTATCCTCTGTCCACAGGTGTGCTAATACTTTGAATCTATAAAGCACAATTCAAGTAACAGAATGTCTGGCTATCTGCCTCTCATTAAGAACAGGCATGTTTCCTGTGCTTTGGACACCCAGTTTCCTCTGATTCCTTTTTTTAAAAAATAGAAAAAATCATTTTAGTGTCTGTTCTCTGGCCATCAGTAACTAGAATTTTGGGTTTGAGTCAAGTATGCTTTCCCCAATCTTTCTGAGCTTGCTGTCAAACCTATTAGCTCTGTTAGATTTTGTTGTCATTTTTCACTTCATCTAACCCAGCTTCAGTAGTTTTCCATGAACAAAAGGATTCAGAGACCGTCTGGATGCTTATTGTAGGCTCTGAATCCTGAATTCAACGACCCCCGCAAGTACCACTGCAGCCCCAAGAGCCGTGTATTAGAGCCTCATTGATTGAAACCAGCCAGATGTTTGGAAATTGAGATGCTTGCCCACAAGGCCATGAAGGGGCCTCCACAATGTGAATTCCTGATTGCTGCAAGGATGGGAGAAGGGAGGGAAAGGCCTCTTAAAATGAGCAAACAATAAAGGGATGATTACAGGTGTCTCACTTCAGCACTCAGGTTTGTAGCTGAGCTTACCTGAATGAAGTGAGGAGCATTAGTAATGAATTTAATTCTCACATTTGGGAAATGATAGTATCCGCTTTCAGGATAACAGAGGCTGCACTACCTTCAAACAAACAAGGAAGGGGAAATTGGAGAGACAGAAGTGTTTCACTGTGAGAACAGGGCCATTTGTGATGACAGGACTTTCTAGGGAAACAACCTGTCACTAAGGAGAATCTCGATGTCCAGTGGAGAAGCTAAACCAGTTATAGCGAACTGACATTTGCACAGTCTAAATTTCTATTTTCTTCTAATCAACATGGGGGTTATATACTTATTTTAAATATTGGTTTGTAATACAATAAAATCTCCCTCTCCTTATTTCTGTGTGTGTATTCTCCACCTAGCATAGTGACTATGAAGGAAGGAGGAACAAAGGTTAAGAAGAAAACAGACGTGGTAGAAACTCTTCAAGCTAGCCATCCATTTCACAAACATCTATTTTGCCCTCTTTTCTTTTCTATTGGAATAATAAAGACCATGACCAAAAAGAACGTGGGGAAGAAAGGTTTGTTCAGCTTACATGTCCCCATCATGGTACATTCGTGAAGGAATACAAGGCATACACTTAAGCAAGAGCTGGAACCTGGAGGCAGGACTGAAGCAGAGACCGCAAAAGAATGCAGCTTACTAGATTGTTCCTCATGGCTCACTCCTCTTGCATTTTTTTATATTACTCTTGACCACTTGCCCAGAGGTGGCACTCTCTCACTGTTTGCATAAACTGGGCCCTCCTATATCACTCATTAATTTTAAAAATGTCCCACAGATTTGCTACAGGTCAAGCTGACATAGGCATTTTTTCAGCTGAGGGTCTCACTTCCTAGACTCTAGCTTACTTCAAGTTGACATACACTATTTAGCACATGCTGACTGACTGTGCCATTTGGCATTATTTCTTTTCATTCGTCACCTTACATCTTTTTACTGTATATTTTTCAGAATATCTGGCTTCCTCTGTTATTTTGCTTCCTTGACATCTCCAAATCAACAGTTCAAGTTGTCCAGATTTGAGTTAAGTAGCTTGAATATTTCTGAATTGTGTGACTGCTATAGATCTGCTCTCTATTCTAGGATTCCATAATCTCATCTATGAAATCAGGATAGCATTACTGTTTATCTTATAGAGTTAATACAGTGATTGAAGAGAGTTCATATATATAAAGTACTCATTACAGTGGCACATGGTAAGTGCTCAGAAAATAGATAACATTACTGTGGGATAAATATTGAAGAAAACCCACTAATCCCTAAACAGGAAAACCTACCTATCACCGAGCTTGCCATAGAAACCTACCAATCTCTGAGCAGAAAAAACAAAAAACAAAAAAACAAACAAACAAAAAAAAAAAACTACCAATGAAAAGGAAAATCAACCAATCCTCACCCAGGAAATATCTACCCACTAAGAAATTCTATATAAACCCTGTCTTCCACTCACTTCCCTGCTGCTTCTCACAGAAGCAGAGGTAGCCACCCTCCTGGGTTTTTCCTCCTAATAAATCTCTCTTGTGAGGGTTGTTGTGTGTTGTTACTTTGTGGTATTCCTTCATCCCTGATTGCCAAGACACCTCTTGGAGCAAAGCTATGAGACTTTCTTTATAGCAGAGAGAAGAGCTGTAGCACTTTTGCTAGGGAAACCTCCCCTGCCAGAGCAGAACTGTTAACTTTCTCTGGGGAAACTCTTTCCCAGTGTGGAGCAGAGCTGAAAAACTTTTGCTAAGGGGAGCATCCCCTGCTGGAGCAGAACTGTTACACTTGCAATGGGGAAATCTACCCCTGCGGCAGCAGCAAGAGCAGACCTGTAACGCTTCTGTAGAGGAAGCCTTTCCCTTCAGTGCTTCAACAGCTCAAATTAATATACTATTACTGTTGTTACTCTTCTTTCAAATACCTGTAGACATTCTATTGGTAAAAATGTTACATGGCAGGTTACAGGTTTCATTTTTAATATTTGTACATGCATCCCACCTATATCTACCATGTGAATTATTTAATACCATGTAGGGAGCAAAGATTTCACAGAAAGTGGAATGCGTGTTAGCATTAAGATAAGCCTTGGAGTACTCAAGTGACTCTTGGGACACTGAACAAGTGTAGAGTGGCTGAGAACTTGAACCCTGGAAATGACTTCCAGCATTGACCTCAAATATTTGACAACCAAACATTTGTACAACCAAAACTCATTCTACCATATCTCTTCTGTCTGCTTTCCCATCTTTCTCATCCCAGTCAACTTTTTCAACCATGAATACCCTGTCTAGAACACTGGTTAGGTACATAAACTCTAACTAGAAGACACTTCATTGAGAACTTCAGCATATCTAATAAACATATTATCTGCCTACCCTGAATTGACCTCACAACCTCTAGATTCAACATCCAAGTGAATCAGTCCTATCTATCATTTTTTTTCTGATATGGACTCTTACGTAATGCTTCAGTTCCACAACTGAAGCCTGGTCCTATACCACTGATGGACTTGCTGGCTTATGAAAAGAGGACATGCAATTAAGGAGATCAGGCTGGAAAGAGCATCAGAGAGGAACATGAGGGAGAGCCATGGTTAATTGAATCAAGACACACTGTGTGTATGTATGAGATTCGGAAAGAAAGAAGAAAAATGAACAAGTCCTACAAGCCCTGGACCATACCTTCTAATCTATGAACAACTTATTAGATAGCTCTTTAACTTTGGTTTTCAATTCCAGAGAGCTTGAGTCAGAGAAGAGAAGTCACACACCAATCCTCAAAGAGCCAGATGAAGCAAAAGAGGCAAGGACTTTAAGGAAAGCACTGATTTTCAATGGCCCAGGGAGTTAGATCCTTTCTTCTAAAGAAAAAACAATAATAATCTTTGTGGGGGGAAGAACCTTGAATCCTTCCCCCTTCAAATATGATGTGGTATGACTCAGGGAGCCAAGCTGCAGCCCTCAAATGACTTCACACATCAGTTGGAAAACTAAAAGTTGAGGGCAAGCGTCCTAGTTCCCAAATCTGGCCAGCATGTTGAAATCTAACTGCTAACACCTTGAAAAGTACTGCAGCCTCCTGGCTCCGCTTTCTTTTGCAGTATCATGTGCCTTTGAAAGAGCTGGGGGTTAAAAGAACTGTTCGCTTCTAATTGTCTCCATAAATTTTAAAACTGTTATTACGCTGCCATGATTAAGAACTGGGAAGGGTAGATGTAATAAGATAAGATCAAGCCCATGAAGCTTAACAGTCCTTGGCTGATTGTCACCTTTTTCCCCCAAAGAAGAAATCATTCTACCTAGGACTCTAAAGCACCTAGATTCAACAGCACTTTATATTTCCTGCTGTAAAAGTCCTGGACTGAAGCAGCTGCCGGCTAAAGTGAGGATTGCACAAATAAACATTGAGGACTGAATCCTACTACCTGACCTGCCTGGCTTGAGAGCCAAGAAGATAGACAGATGTTACTTCTATGCAAAGAAATGTGCCCTTTCTCATTCCCGTTTCACACACTGAAGCATTCTCTGTCTTTGTGTGTGTGTGATTTTATCTTTATATCCTTCTTTTCTGTCATTCTTCACCCCACCATTTTCTTCTCTCTCTCTCTCTCTCTCTCTCTCTCTCTCTCTCTCTCTCTCTCTCTCTCCCTCCCCCCTCTGCGGAGCAAAAGAAAAATGTTACAAAGAGACACACCTCCTATCACCATCAGTGAACTTTGTGAATGTTTTGGTAAGTGTGTACCAGTGCCAAATATCTAACCAATACCAATACATGTATGAAAGCAGACTTGACTCTTAGCTGAAGATACTTCGTTTACCTTTAATTTTCAGAGCACTCATTACTATTTCTGTCACATAGAGGGAGAAACTGAGACTAAGAGAAGCCACTAGTTTATTTTCGTTATATCACACAGTTAGAAAATGTTCAGATCCATTTGACAAGAGTGAAGAATACATTTAATGGTTTATTGATTGATTTTCAGAGCCCTAAAATCTCCATAAAGCAATGACTAGAAGCCACTTGAGTTCAAAGAAGATTCCAGGAAAGACAGACCCATTGTATTCCAGACTTCATAGCAGGGCAGATTGAAAATGTAATGATAATAGCCATTAGGCTGGGTAAGATAAATAATTTCTTATTTATCTACAAAGTCTTGCTATCCATAATACAGAAGGCAACTTTTGTCATTTTTTTAAGTTCAGTGCACTTTGGGGGCAATACCACTGCTCTGTCAATCCAAATTGTAGTGACAATATGTAGAAAGGTTTCTGATATTAGTATGCACTGTGTCTCTTCTTAAATTCCAAGAGTTTCCAGAGAAGGACATGGGGTATTGACCAAGCAACTCACTGAATGTTACTTGTCAGTGGAAGTTTCTCTATGTAATGAGTGAAAAGTATCCACCACATTGAATAACATTGTACACTGAAGTAATCTGACTTTACATGTGTCTAATACCATCTATCTATTTCTTCTTTACTTTTTTCTTTTTCTTTTCTTTTTTTTCTTTTTTTTTTTTGCCACAATCAAAGTTTAATAGGTCACCATAGAAGAATCACTGGAAGACAATAGTATACAGAATAATGCAAAGTGTGGAAGCCCAGCTTAAGAAATTTCAGAAAGAAAAAATATTATCATCTAATACAGAGACCATTAGTCTGATATTTAGGGGGAAATGACCTGTTGTCTTCTTTTCTTGTCTTAACACGTAGTATAATGCAAATGAATAAACTGAAAAGGCTTAATAAATTTCTTTTGAGGAGAAAATCTCAAGACTAAATATGCTTGAGTCTCTAGCAGTATCAAGCCTATTCAAGAAACTTAATGCACAGAACCCTCTTTGGGGAAGGTATTAAAAAACAAAAAACCAAAAAGCTGAATACTTGAAGTGAAAGATGAGTCAGGGAAGAGTTGAAGTCTAATGTAGGACCATGTAATACGTATTGTATTTGAGCTATAAATTCAAAATAATGACCTTCTGGAGTATCCAAAGGTACAGGCAACAGGGAATAGAAGCTGTGAAAAAATAGAATCCATTCAAAGACCACTGAGATTGAGCAGGCCAACTAGTGCCTTGATTCTCTTGTCACATTGTTTACCAAATGATGTCTTTCAGTTGACTGCTTCCTCACGAGCAACTGTGTAGAAGGCAGGAACAATTTCTTGCTTGCCTCTGGGTTAGCTGTTAGTGTACAGCATACAAAATGGCACAGTTTCTCAAAAATCTTGATGAAGAAGACAGATGCTCTGTGTTTCTTGTACTCATTCTACGCTCTTTCTTTCTACAATATATGTGTCTTCTCATTCAGTTAATGTAAATGGCCCCACATGATGCCCATTCCTGGAAGAAATATTTCTGGCAACTTCCCCCCTCTTCACCCCCAGATAGAGTAACTTTATTATTTTGAATATTCAATTTGCCTCAGATACAGGGCTTTGTGTATTGCAGGTACGGTCTTTGAGAAATAGAATCAATATTTCCAAATTGCACTGAATTCTCAAATGAGAAGCTTAGTAACCCTATTAGGACTATGGAAGGGAGAGAAGCTGTTAGGATCTGGGGAAAGCATATGCCTGAAATAAAAGTGTCTAGAAGGCTTGCTGCAGTTGCACCAAGGAAATCTATTTCATATTCTTCTCTTGATTAGCATTCTAATGGTTTCTGACTCAGGTCTAACAGCTTGGAGGGAATATTCCAGGCAATTGTGTAAATAATACAGGTTTTTTTTTTCTGTGTGCCCCAATGTATAATTAAATGGATAATGTTACAGACCCCCAAACCCACTAAGGCTGCTGCCTAAATGAGGAGCTTTTGAAATTTCATCCAATACATGGTTACATGATACATTGCTTTTATGGCCCACTGGGCAAATGACTAGTGGTTTGGAAAAGGGCTGAAGGCATATTTATAGTAGAGCACTCAATGATGTTTGGAGGGCCGGTAAAATCGCACTAGTAAATAACATGAATTATACAGAGCTAGCTCTTAATGTATATGAATTTCTCAGCTGCAGGATGTGTGTCGACACAAATACACTTCATCTCCTTAATAGACTTAGACATCGTGGTCTAAATTCTATATGATCAGATGGTACAGTTAAACAAATTCTAAGGAAATATCCTATTCCTGAAATCCTACTGCTATATTCAAAGTATCTAAAAGTCTCAGGAGATATGACTTCTATTATCTACAAAAATGTGCTTCACCTTGAACCAAACTTTGTATGTCTGTTTCTAGCCTTTCACTTATATGTACAGATGAATCTTCCAAAAAATGAGCACAAATCAGTGAAGTGCTTGAAGGCCAAGGTGAGGACAAGGTAAGAAGAGTTCCTACTCATCCCATGAACTATGGACTACTTAAAATCAAAACCTGGGTATTTGCCCTTCCCTACCAGAGATGTGAACCCTAATAGCCTCTTCATCCCCTCTGAACCTCAATATCATAATGTATAACAAATAATAAATTTGTTCTTAACCCACAGATCTTATTGTGGTTGAAGGAGGTGGTTCAAAAAAGAGTTTAACAATATATAAGATCAGCACACAGTGAGCATTTATAAAATACTTTGTTTTATAAAACTTTGTTTGTGTGACTTTACTTATTCTGCAAATAAATGAATAAATGTGTTAGACAGTAGAGATAAAGCACTAAGATGCAAGTGCCTGTTGAGTGTGCACATTAAGGTCAAATACAAATAATTAATTTGGATACATTGCCGCACATGACAGTGGAGAACATTTGGAAGAGTGTCATTGGATGAGAAGGATCGTGATACATCTTGAATATGAGAGTTAATATTGGGACCTGGTAAGAGACATTTGGGAAGATGGATAGAGGAAAAAAAACTGTTTAAATCAGGCTTTTGCTGTGAAAAGGAGAGAGAGAGAGAGAGAGAGAGAGAGAGAGAGAGAGAGAGAGAGAGAAAGGCTCTTCTAAGCTGAGACTTCCACACATAAAAAGCTGAGACCAAAGACTGATCACCAGGAGAGGAGTAGCTGTGATGGGAATGGGCCAACTATAAATAGGTTTGCAAAGCCATCGGAGAAGAAGCCACCCAAACTTCCAGGTTAAAGGCATGGTCTCCAAACCCTTTGTCTACTCTCTGTGGGCCTTGTTCATAGGAAGCATGGGGTCTCTTATACTTTTCCCCTCCTAAGCCGCATCAGCAGCTGCCTCTCCTCAAGCCAGGCAACATGACCTTTCCTAGGTAATGTTTCCCCACCCACCAGCATTTTGAAGGCTATAGAAGGTTCTGTTTCAAATACACTTGAAATGTAATATAAGAAGTACCCCCACCTGGGAAAAAGAGACCCACAAGCTCCATCCATTTCCTAGTTTAATCCTTTCAAATTGAGAGCACTGCCCATTAGTGGGTCTGCCAATCAGTGGGAAGAGCTTTGATCAGCATTTCTTTAGATTGCATAGAATAGAATAGAATAGAATAGAATAGAATAGAATAGAATAGAATAATTAAAGAAAAATCCACTGATTGGATTTAGAAATGTTTTATTTCAAATACATACATATGTGTATACATATGATTACAAGTGCAAAATGAGTTTCTTCCTGTAAGTTCCTGCAAGTCACTTTCACTGGAGCAGGACAGAGAGTTCATCTTACTAATTTTTGTGAAATATGGTGATAGATAAATGTAACACAGAATCAATAATGTCACACATTTGCCTAAAATATAATTTTGTTTGCTTCTCTTAAATATGGATGCTAGTATTGAATCTTCAGGTATGTGTGTTTCATTATGAACACTCACAGAAGTCACAAGATTAGTAAGGGGCAATGAGGGAGCTTTCAAATGAGAAAGAAAAGAAAGTAATGGTAGAAAGTGGTAAAAGGGAATAATGAAACAGTAAGAGTCAAATGGGGTCAGGGATGAAAGCACAAGTACCGTAAGGTAGAGAATAGGATAACTAACTGTAAAGACATTATGAAAAAGTCATATATAAATCTGTTACTATAGAAGCTTAATATATACATATTTAAATGGAGTTCCTCTGTAAATGGGGTGACAATGTCCCTACCAGACACCTCAGGCTAGTCCATAAAATTCCCAGTGTCAAGAACAGATGCCCTCTTTTAGAGTTTTGGGCCAGTAAGTTTTCATAGGTTCCCACATATCAAATCTATTAACACTACTCTTGAGTACCTTCCACAACTTGCCAAGGTCCTGTTGTTGAAGATATCACATACTTGAGTTATAGAACATGAAAAGAACTAAGCTTCTATTAATATGGACAGTTTTTCCCTGATGGCCAGCTTTCATAGTTCTGAAAAATGTTATGTATACTATGAGAATAGAACAGGACTCATCAATTTTACTCAAATTTAAGTTACCCTTGTGAGTTAAAATAATGTCACACAGCAAGACACGACCACTGCTGCAATAGTGGCATGAATATCATAAGAGTAACCAACCACTTTCTGATTGGATCCAAGACCCACTCCCACAAGTGAAATCCATATTTGACAACATCGTTGGGACAAGAAACCTGTGGCTAAACAGGTCGTAGGCCCTAGCTGAGAACCTATTACTATGATTCTGTTGAATGAACATAGTATGTAACTGACTTCTAATGACTTATTGTTATATCCATAGATTAGTGAATCCCTCATCAGAGACACTTCTTTTCACATGTGTTAAATGGCAATTAACACAGCTGGTTAAGATGCAGAGAAAAAGAGACTACAGAATGTTTATCCCTAAGTGGGACATATAGCATACTTTCTCCCAAGGCTCAGGATCATTGAGAAAGAGAACATGGAAAGAGTGTAGGATTCAAAGGCAGTAGACGGCTACAAAGAAACAGTGTTTTCTGGACCAAGTGAGTAGCTACACCTACATACTCATAGCAGTTATAACCACATGCATAAAAGATGCTCAAGGTGGAACCAGACAAAATCCCTGCCTGAACTTCTTCCCCTAGCTGAAAAGCTATTGACAAGTGATAGCTTCCGGAAGAGGGGGAGTCGGTTTTCTTTACAAATCTGGACCCTGGTAAACTGACCATTCTCCATGCTCCAGTGGATGACCACACACCCAAGAGGTAAGAGAAAGACTTGGTGGGAGCAGTATCTCAGCATCCTCTCTAAGTGCCCAACTGCAAGTATCCAATAACATTTCCTCTATGTGATAAAGCCATCTTTCAATAGTACCATTATCTGAGGTCCAAGCTTGTATTATTATTATTATTATTATTATTATTATTATTATTATTATGCATTTTATTTAGTAATCATACATATGTACAATGTATTTGCATAAAATATACTTCTCATTCTTCCTTCTCTAATTCTCCCTCTATTATCCCCTCTATTTTCTCCTTCCAACTTCACACATAATCTATCTTTTAATTGAATACCCATAGAGTCTATTTAGGTTTTTAACATAAATTAATTTAAATTTAACTCAAGTTGGTTGAGTTATAAAATGGTAACTCTTAACTTAAAATATCATCCTGAGTGAGGTAACCCCAACCCAGAAGGATTTGTGTGGTATATATATTCATTTATGACTAAACAATAACCATGAAGTACAGTATCCACACAACAATACACAGACCCAAAGAAACTAAGTAATAAGGAGACCACAGGGAGGATATGTGAATCTTACTCAGAAGGAGAAACAAAATAATTATCAGAGGTGAATGGAGGGAGAGCATTAGGTGGGAGAATGGGTGAGAAGAGGAACAGATGGGTATCAGGGGTGTGAGGGAGGCTGGGAGTAAGTATGGCAATTGATGGGGCATCTCTGGAACTAGTTAGAGATCTAGGATGGGAGGGGTTGTTCCAGGGAGTCTATCAGGGTGACCCTAGTTGAGACTCCTACCATCAGGGGAAATGGAAGCTGAAGTAGTCACCTCCTGTATCCAGAACTTCTAGTGGAGGAAGGGGGACATCAACCCACACATAAAACTTTCAACCCAAAATTTGTCCTGCCTACAAGATATGCAGGGATAAAGATGGAGCAGAGATTGAGGGAATGGCTAACCAATGATTGACCCAACCTAAAACATATCCCCTGTAAGAGAACCAATCCCTGACACTATTAATGATACTCTGCTATGTTTGCAGACAGGAGCCTAGCATAACTGTCTCCTGAGAGCTTCATCCATCAGCAGATGGAAACAGGTGCGAGAGACCCACAGCCAAACATCAGGCAGTCCTCAGGGAGTCCTGTGGAAGAGTGGAGGACAGAACTGAGAAAAGTAGAAGGGTCAAAGATACCATAAAAAGACCTACAATCAACTAATGGGTCCATGGGGGCTCACAAAGACTCAACCACCAACCAAAGAACATGCAGGGGCTGGACATAGGCCTTCTACATATTTGTTGCAGATGTGGAGCTACGTCTTCATATGGGTTCCTAAAAATTAGAGAGGGGATGCCTCTGACTCTATTAACTGCCGTTAGATCCCCTCCCTCTAACTGGACTGCTTGGTTGGGCCTCAGTGGGACAGGATATGTTTAGTCCTACTGCAACTGGATGTCGAAGAGTGGGGCAGTTCCCAAGGAGGACTTTCCCTTCTCTGGGGAGAAGGAGCAGTAACGGTGGAAGGGATTTGTAAAGAAAGGGCTGGGAGACTAGGAGGGGGGACTATTGGGATAAAATTAATTTTAAAAAGACAGAGAAACATTTCAAAAAGGAGTAAATATCATTACAATTTTGTAGATGGTTCTTTTTGTCTTTCTATTTAGGGTTTCTGGATGATATGGTCCAGTCAACAAGATGAAGTCTTTTCTCCTCAGAACTTGCAAAGCAAAGTAAAAATGACCTTGACCTCTGTGCTTGACAATTTCACAAATCCACATTCTGTATTATCTGCTAAAAAGTCCCCATAACTGTTGGGTTTATGTAGCTGTAACAGGTGTCCTGTAGCCAAGCACCCTAGTATTTCAAAAGTGCTCAAGAATAGGGAAACAGGGCTTTCTTAAACTGAAGAGAGATGGAAGTACTTCTTAGTGGCTAGAAAAGTATCCTAATAAGAGACTTCATCTGGCTATGATACACAGCTGTAAGAACACAAACATACGTACGTACATACATACATACATACATACACACAGACACATATATACGCACACACATTTATGTTGAATACACAAAGGCACACACACATGTACATATATACATGCGCTCATATGCACACATGTGCACACATACACACATACATGCATACTCACATATACAAGCTAAACACTGGCACACATACACACACATAAACTCACAAACAAAAATTCTACATATCTCATCTGGCATGGATTTTGCTACCACTATCATTTCTGTTAATGGTCAGTCCCTTAAACTATTCTCTAACATGTTATATGAGAGAAGCCAGCAAGCCCACTATGCCCAACTTTCTCATTTCAAGTTCTTGGCATTTAACACATAAAAGAAAATTCATTAAAGACATAAGAGGACACTTACAGAGAATTTGCTAAAGGAAACAAACATCTTGTTAGGACCAGAACTGTGCTAGGACTTGTATTATTCAAGTAGATAACATCAATTCCATTTATAGTAAGTGTTTTAGACATATTTTACTTAGTAAAACTTTATCATTTCAAAACAATCATAAAATATTAGTTAAGATACAGGTGCTGTTCATTAAAGAATTGCATAAAATAATTATTATAGTATAAATTTATTATAAACATAGATTAAACAGAAAACCATGTACCAAAATGTGACTTTTGAGATTAAATAATTATAGTGTTTTAAGTCACTGACAAGATGCTCTAAATAGGAAACTGGGCATCATAATGTTTTAAATCTATATTCCCACTTCTTCCCTTATAAACACTAGATTCAAAAATGCTTATCCTTTGAACCTATAGGAAAGCAAACTCATCCATATAGCCAGATTTTATTTCCTTTAAGTGCATTAGCTTTCAATTAATTATAGGCTGTCTTTTTTTTAATTCTAAATAATAATCACCCTTTCCTTCATACATCACAGAACCACAATTTAAATCTTGTGACTAGTAATTTGCTTTCACTGATGGAATAACTCAGTTATTAAATATTGTCTGAATGATAGAAAGAAGTATAATATCTCTTGCTTATATTTAATAAGCAAAGGGCTTCAGAAATATGATTTGCACAGTTAAATAATTAGATGTTGCTTTCATTTTAATTTGAATAAAATGCTCAGAATAGTTTGCTGTGCAAAGGGGCAAAGCTTATGGGTGCCGGATACAGAATTCATCTACCTGGGTTGGCTCTCTTCATTGTGATAGGACTTGTAAAGATGGGTAAAGGAGGGGTAAAAAGTGGGCTGCCTACTGGGTAGTCATTGAAAGAAGCCTAGACCCAGGATTTGTGCAGCCTCTGCCGACCTTGACATTGCCTCTGAGACTCAGGATCCTGGTTATGAATTCTACTTTTTTCACCCTCCTATTTCTGGAGCTAGGGATTATCCTCTGCTCTTTATTTCCAAAAGGTGAAAAACAGCCCACTTGGCATCATGAACACCTACCTTTGTTCAAAACTAACTCAGAAGAAAAGCTGTACTTCATCTATGTTCCAGCAGTAATTTCTACACTTTCATTTTTGCTCTTGTGTTGCACAGCACATACGGGCTACTTCTTTCCATTTGTGAAACTCAGTTTTAGAAGGTAGAGTGAAAGTCAGTTACTACACAGAAAATGTTATAAAGATAATATGGGAAATAAATATGTAAAATGATGTAATATTTACAACATATATAAATCTACCATGAAGGTATTAACCAATCAATATTTTACATTATCTGGATTTAAATTTTCCTCAAGCAAAATATTGCACAAAATTATTTCCATATACAAGTTTTCCTATAAAAGCAAAGATTGCGAACAGGAAAGTGAGATACTCTGAGTTTTCAAAAGCTAGCCTGTGAGGATGACTGAGTGACCCCAGAAGGGACTAACCAATAGGATGTGGTAAATGAGATGGAATTTGCAAACGTAACTGGAATCTCTCATCAGCTATCTCAGTGACTCAATGGGAATTCCTGCATAGATGTGTGGGTTAACATTTAAACTCTTTTTTTTTTCTTTTTCACAAATACATCTACAAATATCATCAAAGTGTCTAGTTTACACATAGCATAGTTCCCATCAAAATGAAGTATAATTCGAATGTTCAATACCAAAAGATACTTTAGAAACTCTATCATTATAGAGACTAAAACTAGAACTAAAATCAAGATAGAGAATGGGAATAAAATCAAGATAGAGCATGGGAAATGGCTCAGTGGATAAAGTGTTTGTTATTTAAGCAAAAGAACCCTATCCCTAGAACTCTCACTAAAGTGGGATGGGTAGGGTAGCACCCTGTAACCCCAGCTCTCTGAAGACAGATATGGGGATCCTTGTAGAAAACCAAGGAGTATACATGGAGCGACTCCAGCTGCATATGTAGCAGAGGATGGCCTTGTCGGGCATCAATGGGAGAAGAGGCCCTTGGTCCTGTGCAGGCTCCATGCCCCAGTGTAGGAGAATACGAGGGTAGGGAGGTGAGAGTGGGTGGGTGGGTGGGGGCACACCCTCACGGAAGCAGGGGGAGGGAGAAAGGTTAAGGGGTTCTGGGGGGAAATCAGGAAATGGGATAATATTTGAAATGTAAATAAAGAAAATATTCAGCAAAAAAGAAGAAGAAGAAGGAGAAGGAGAAGGAGAAGGAGAAGGAGAAGGAGAAGGAGAAGGAGAAGGAGAAG